>JAGDQP010031563.1:0-21865 GCA_022664845.1 Lepisma saccharinum
CAACGGTCCAAGTTGCATGGTCGCGGCACCATTTGCGGCGTGCTAAAGCGTTCTGGTCCCTGATGAGAGGTTTGGCCCGTGCAACACGACCCCGTAAGTTCATGTCATGTAATTCGCGGCGGACTGTGATTGTCGAAACAGGTT
This sequence comes from Lepisma saccharinum, assembly GCA_022664845.1. Classification (NCBI taxonomy): domain Eukaryota; kingdom Metazoa; phylum Arthropoda; class Insecta; order Zygentoma; family Lepismatidae; genus Lepisma; species Lepisma saccharinum. Next base: position 145 of record JAGDQP010031563.1, read on the forward strand.
GGGGGAGGTGCTGATTGAGTTCCTCCGTCACTTGCGCCGCAGTGGCACGACGGTTCCGCGTGACAATGCGCTTTAATACCCGGCGTGCCCTGTCACTGATGCTTTTCTTCCGCCCACTGTTCCGCTTCCCCGATGTGGTTTTCCTGTGTGTTGTGTAGGCCGTCATAACCTTCGACATTGTCCCTGGCGACACACCTAACACACTAGCCACTGCCGTCACACTCACTCCACATAACCGCGCACCAACAATTTGCCCTCTTTGAAACTCTGAGAGGTCTCCCATTTTACACTACCTCCGTCTGCTGCAGCCACTGCACACTCCTGTTCCACGACGCCTGACGTAGTATGGAGACCGACCTAACACACCACCACCAGCAGTCCGGCTCTGCGGTCGCCACGACACCACTGCCAACCCATACATCTGACGTGTTGCCAACTACAGGTGTTTCCATTATTCTGATAAGCATCTATATATGACATGGTACCGATCTCAATAGATAGATTTTTCTTCCAAATCTACCTAAAAACACACACAGACCGGACATTTTCTATAAATCTGAGTACACATAAAACTGGATGATGTCTTAGTCAGCATCAGTTGAACTCAACGTTACGCCAAAACATCGTATATTGCAAAGCCAATGAAGCTAATTTCAACTAGATGATGATGATGGGTCCCGCCCTGAACGTCTCTGGGCAAGATGATCTGATGGTGGTTTGCCATTGCCTTCCACCGAATGAAGATGACATCCTAACGATGAGACCTACAGTTTAACGTGCGTTCCGAACGACTTGTGTCCCCGCCGGAAATCGAACTCGAGACCCCTTGATTACAAGGCATCGAACGTTACCAGTCACCAACAATGAATACAGTTTCAACTTAGGAAAAAAGAAAAATTAAAATTTACATCGATGGGTTTACACAGCCGTTTAGACAACAATATGTTTTTCCGTCCTGAGCCACAGATGCTTAACTAAAAGCCATAAATAAATTCGAATTTTCAATTCGAACAGTAAGTTTTTCTTACTGGAAATTTTTATACCGACGTGTGGGAGAAGGAAGAAACGACCAGCCTTAATTGCAAGATGCAATTACGGCATTCGCCCTGAGCGATTGAAGAGAATGAGGGAAAACTTGAATCAGAATGCCCGGCGTGAGCAGAAACTCGCACTGCATATATTGCGCTGATACATAGTTTTACACAATGTTCGACACTACATTAAACGGAATGGTTCGGAGCCCACGTTACCAAAAACTGTACGTCCCGTCCTTAGAAGCTTACCAACTCGCTTAAGACGTAAATAACAATTTAATCAAACTAGTGCTGTACTGGAGGAACTATTTTTTAAAAGAAATCTTCAACCGAAATATGAAATGATTCTCTTGTCCCCACCCCCCTTTTTAAACACATTTCTAGAAGGAAAAAAAAAACATTTTACGACCTGTTCATATTTCGTCATTTGAGACTGAAATGCTTGATTATTTCATCTCTTTTTCTTCTTTCTTTCACCGCAGAAATAAACTAGCCGACGTCAGATGTATCTGCCTGCTATTCTATTTCCAGAGATACAAGAGATCGTTTCTGCAAGAACAGTTTCTCCCAACATAATTCAGTTAAACTAAGATAAAATGTGCTGCCTTCAGAGATGTCGTTAGTACGCTGCTTATTTTTAGCGAAATGCAATAAAACGAGCTGTTCTTTTTTTCTTTTCATTTCAAGAACGTCGTGTAATCTTAAAATATAAATGCTCTTCCATTCATTTACGTATTCACAATACACAACTTTATGCAGAAAAAGAAATTCTACTGTTTTTAGCTTATTCCCTGTAGTTTGTGGCATTGTATTTCTTCTAATTTTCCATGTGTTATTGTATGCATGAACGCATAAGTTGTCAGTTTATGGCAAAATTCAGACACAATTCATGCTATGTTCATTGCGACTGAACCCAAATTACACTTTTTATTTACGTTTCCAAGCAGCGTAATTGTGTTAGAAAGGTCACTGATCGCGTTATAATCGTGTTTCTATCCGCATTTCAAGTTAAACTTAGTACAGAAACTACAGTTCGACCCGTGAAGAACGATACAAGGTAACACCAGAAACAAAATAATAAGATAGACTTATCACGCCTACATATTGTCTTGTCGTCTACGGTAAGGAGCATGTGATTTTGAGGCCTGCCGCTAGATGACTCTGACGACTACTTTCAGTCGCTGGTTCTTTCCAGTAGTAGCCATCAGACCCACCAAATGGAAGGCTTCAAAAGTACATACTTTTAAGCAAAATCCCATTGATTAAGCGCAGACGAAAATAGGTAAGCGGTTTAAGTCTATAGTATTATTTAGTCTATGGTAACACACAAGAGAGTGCTGATTTTCTACTAATATGCGCGAAGGCTCCGCTCTTTTGATAACATCTCAGACACACAAAGATTCGCTTTTACTAAATAGGTTGGCAACACTGACGACTGGAATGCTTAGGGATCTGAACACCCGCCGTACTTTGCTATTGTGTCGAATAATGTTTATACTAAGTATAGAGGCAAATTGAAAAAATGGTTGGTAACACTGAGTCAACTACGGCGCCGAGATCAAGACGATCCTGGCTGCTCTGAGTTAGTTTAGCCAAGATCTTTCCAACCACACCTCAATCACGTCTTTTGCGCCTTGTGGTTCATAAGATAATTTTGCACATGTATTGGCAACTCTGACGACTGGATTGACAGGGACGGGAGCATCCACAGTATGTTTCTATTGTGTTGAATAATGTTTATGCTAATTTTTGGTGCAGATAGGTCCACCTGAATGGAAGTAATTTGAAAAATCTATTATTTAAAAGAAAATGGGTTGTAACATTGACCCACTATACCAATCAAGACGATTCTGGTATCTCTCAGTAAGTTTAGCAAAGACTTTGCCAATGACATCTAAAGTATCTCTATACGTTGTGCTTCCAAACATTTATTTTTTGGACACTGACTGACGGACGGAGCGGGCTTATGAGGTCCCTGTTTGTTAGCTACCATATTAAGAGACCTGCGAAGAAGTGCACGTGTAGATTTTAAGTACAAAATTTTAAACACCTCAAATAGACAAGTTTGATCATTTCTGTGTCCAAAGAGTTTTTTTTTTTTAAGTAAAAGTGTATTCATACACGGTTCTGGTACAGTAGGAAAGAATTCAGAAAAAGTCGCCGTGAAATCCGGGTCATCTCTGTGACAGCCTGTCCTGTACCTGTTGTGAGGAGAAAAATATATTTAATTCTTATTTTGGAGCTATAGCGGAACGTTATAGCCTACTCACATTTCAATCCTGAGGGAGCGTAAGCAGCATGCAACGAAAAGTATGGAGCACGGATTGACTAAGCATTGTATATAGCATCCCAGCATTGTCCTAGTGGAATTGAAGTTGGGAAATATGAAAAAATCTTAGTGAGGATCCGAGGCATCAACAGAGTTTGAAATAGGGATCCGGGTTTGGGTTATCCGGACGATCCAGATGTAGAATATCCGAACTTTCGAATCTTGATCCAGAAATCCGGTTCTCAGATCCGGATGTAGGAAATTCGGACCTTCGGATCCAGATCTTCAAATCCAGTTTTGGATAGTTCTCGGATCAGGGTTCGGCTGTAAAATCATCGAATCTAGATTTGATATCTGGTTCTCGGATCCGGATGTAGGATATCTAAAGCTCGGATTCAGATCCGGATCCTCTTGGGTCCATCTCTAGTCATTACTAATTTGAAGCCTGCCAAAGTGGCAGAAATAATATTTGCTGTGAACAATGTTTGTATTGCATTACGCTCGTTTCATTCCAGATTACTACTCATGACCGCTACAGAAAGTACATTGTTCTTTCCTTTTCTGAGGGGATAGGGAATTTACGGTAAGTATTGGCAATTTCGTGACGTTGCTAACTTCGTGACAGCCACGTCAATACCTACCCTAGCAACACATAATATTGGCCCATAACGGTCGATATCGATCAAGGTTGGCCCAGTATTGGGCCAATATCACCTCATAACGGTCGATATTGATCAAGGTTGGTCCAGTTTTGGGCAAATATCGGCCCATCATGGTCTATATCGATTGCCCCGATATCATGTACTGCTACGGAAGTGTTGACAAGTTAAAATTTTCGCTGCGGGGTGACTCTAGTTCCTATGTTCCTGCATTAAAACTAAAAGTAGCAACGCTGCGAAATTACTCAAATTTACCCTATGTAATTTTTTGGATAAAGATGCTATTATTGATGCAGTCTACGTAAAGTGCATTTAAGTGCCATATCTTACAGAAAACAAAATAAAATAAAATAAACTATGTTATTAGATTTATCACTGTAAATCTCTCATTAAAAATAATTTTCATTGGACAACATGGACCTTCTGCTGTTAGAGGTGAAGTCTATGTTTTTATATTATGGTAATGAAGAAAATAAACAGTAGACATATTAATTTTCTTCAGAACTTAAAATGAATAAATTACCTCTATACATTGATTTTTTTAAAAATATTTTATAACCTTCAGGCATCTAAGGCTCAGGTCGGGATAGGGTAGGGCCAGGGTCCCTTGTTGAATACACCATTCTGGTATTTGCTTGGTGTGGCTGAGGAAAACTTGAAAAAAGAAACTCACTGGGATTGAACGCTCCGGAATGTGAAGAGAACGCTCTACCACTTTTTTAAACCACTTTTTTAATTCAATAATATGCTATTACAATCTACTTACACAAAATTCTTCATAATTACTACGATAACATAGAAAACATACTTAATATGTTACTCGAATATATTGAGCATAATTCTGTAATCTAATCTTTTCCGGAATTTTATTAAAGGACAATTTTAGAAACAACATATATCAATTCACAACAATGCTTTCTCTATCTTGCTTTACAAACTCCAAAGTTTGAACCGACAACCACGTTAGAAATTTGCGTCGAGTCGGCGAAAAATAACGAAATATTGGTCTCTGAAAGAATTTTTTCACGTCAATATTTCCTATTTAATAATGATTTATTCTTTTTATAATTTGAGAAAATTTCTCCCATATTTGACGTTGTTGGTGACATTCAAATAAAAAAAATGAAATAAAGAATCTTGTCTATCACATTTAACACATAAATCAGATTGACTTATACTTTTTTGAAAAAAGATTGGCCCTATAAGATTCTAGATTATACACTTGGAGAAATAGTCGAGAGTGAAGAATAGGATTGAACTTGAGGGAAAATAAGTTTTTGCATATATTCTCCCAATCTTCCACAGCTTTGGGTTCTTACAACTAGCATTGCGATGTTGAAGAAACATATAAATTTATTTTACATTCCAGTTGTCTATTTCAATCTGATTTATAATAGAATAAACTATTTTATTAAATGGTAACATCGGTGCCCAGATCGATCTTAAATATATAGGAGTTTCTAGTTTAATCCTATTTAATACTATCATCAATGAGTCATAGAACAAATTCTCACTGTGTTCACATATAATATCTAAACATCCATGGATCAATAAAGCATTGACCTGATCTTGAATGATTTTCAAACCAACACCTCCCTGCGCACAAGGGCGATATAAAATCTCTCGGCTACAACTTAGCATTCGTTTATACCATACATTCCTATGTATTTAGCTATTTTTGCCCCCCCCCCCCCAAAAAAAAAAAAAAAACTGTTGAAAAGGGAGTATTTGTAAAATATAGTAAGCTTTGCTAAGGACAAATATATTTACGAATCTCACCCGATCTATCAAAGACGAAAAATATTCTTTGTACGCCTTTAAATCTTTGATTATTAGTCCTATTTATTACAATTGTGTTTTTTTAGTACATTCGTCCGAGTCACGCCTAATATCTTCATTTCCTCTGTCAAGTTTACATTTCTTAATAATGATTCATCTATATTAGATTTACAATTTATAGCTTGCATTTTGTTTGGATTCATCTGAATGCCTGATAGCTTACCAAATACCTTATACTGAAAAATACTGAAAAATACATAGAAAATCTTGGTTAGAATTTACAAAATAAGTATTGTTATCGGCATAGCTTAATATACGTAGAGGGTTCTTCATCACCTGTATGCCCTCTATAGATTGATACATAACCTTAACTAAGGGAATCATTACAATCGAAAACATAATCGAGGCAGTACCGTGGCCTTGCATGAGACAGCGGTTTAATTTTATTTTATATCCTACCGATCCATTGATTGATAGTTTAACATTTTGATTACTATATATTTATCGAAATGGAGCTATACATTTTTTGGGGGGGAAAGTTCAAAGCTTCCATAAGATCATATATATACTTGTGTGACACGGAATCGTGTGGGCGAACAAAATAAGTTTTTAACAAGAGAAAGGGATCATTTCCACGCCTCGTGATACAATCAGACTATCCCGTATACATGATAATAACACAAAAATTGGGTCAGACCTGCTTACTCCACTTTGACAACAATATAATATAGATTTCAATGTTAAACGTAATCGATTTGCTATACATTTTAAGAATATTTTCGAGTCTATATTTTGCATATGAATCAGCCGTAGATTGTCAATTGACGGCTTGACGTCCCTCTTTTTTTTTTTTTTTTAACAATATACCTATGGAAGTGAAAAAATTACCCACTACTTGTGGTAAATCCCAAAAGGAATTCAATAACTTGATCATATCAGCCGCTACTCTCTTTTTGAAACGAACTGCCCACTTGGCACCAAGGCCATCCCAACCAGTTGATGCTGATAAATTTAATTGTTTTATTGCTTCCTTTATTTCATCAACAGTAAACGGTTGGATTAACCTTGCTTGTTCAGACTAATTTATCTTATCCAAACTGTCTAAATTAAAGGTTTTGAGCATATCGTATTGATTCGTATCCACCTTCTCACTAAATACAATTTTATATTGATTAGTTATACATTTATATACTTCGTTACCACTGAAAATTGTTCCTTCTTCATTTCTAAATTCATTTATCAAGCGTTGATAATAGTTTTGACGTTATCCGCAAAATTTGTTTTTTGAAAAACATTTATATTCAAATATGATACGTTTTTTTCTTTTTTACCCACAATGCAAGAGCATTTTTTTCATATTTTTTTTCATCATTCCAGACTTCGTTCGTTAATTGTATAAAATTTCCATTTTCTAATAACTCTTCATTGAGATGCCACATACAGTATATGATTCATGCATATTTAATTTTAACTCCCATTTTATAGCATTAATCAACATTAAGTGATCTGAGAATGCCATACGTTTTACAATTATTTCTTTAAAGGATGATTTCAAATCTTGGGTACAAAATATACAAGTGATTTTACTCTGACAGGTACCTGACATGAAAGTTATTAGGGGGATATGGGGGGTTAAGAAATTTCCATACCTCACATAACTGAAAGGTTTCGATTACCCGATTAAATGATGCGCTATAAGTATAATTTGAGAATTTTTCCGATACTTCGTAAATCGAATTAAAGTCTCCTAGTAATATAAATCGTTGCTTACCAATACCTTGCAGTACTCCTGCTAACTCATTTTTGAACAGTTTCTCCCTGTTTCACCATTTCAAATCCACTGTGACAATATATATTTATCAAAATAATCCCTTCGATTTTTACCGCATAAAACCTGCCTGATGTTTATTTATAATAATTGGACACTTGTAAATCTTGGCGAATAATGAAAGACAAGCCTACGTTATATTTTACATAATTTTTTTTTTAGATAATTATAGTTTCGAACATGAATATTATGGAATGCTATTTCTTGACATGCCAAAATATGAATGTTGAGCTCGTGTAAACTTTTTTTTTCTAACATTTTAGCTTTAATAACACTAAAACTATGTCATACATTAAATGTTGCTATCACTAAATCGAATGTACGATTTAGTTTATAGGAATATACCGAGGAGGTTTCTTGTTCCGCGTTTGAAACAATACAGGTTATAAAAACAGTAACACATATAAACAATAGATACAACACTTCCATCGTTCTTGTTACTTTTATGCTCAATTAAAGAGTATACGTTTAGAATAGAATGTTTATATTTGTCACTTTCAAAACGCAATGTTCCTTGGATTGACACTTTCTGGGTTAAATTAGTCACTAGTCTCATTTCAATTTTAGTTTATTGCGTTTCTCTTCTTTCAGTTGTTTTTGACTTTTTTTTTATATGATATTTTGAGAAAGGGTTTGTCTTTTACCGGATTTCGGGACTGTACCTTTAATACCTTACGTTTCCGCTCACGATATTGACATCAACAGTTCCTCCTGAATGAACTTAACCTAACTTTCTTCATTGTCTACCGATTGCTCATAGTCATTTGGATCGATTAACACTTCAATCGGTTTTCTTCAGCTGCACCGGATTGGTTAACTTCCCCTATTATCACACTTTCAACACCGCTCCACACATATTCACTTACACACTCCGTATTTTCGATGGTGTCGCTATCTGTATAGTCTTCTATTCCACTTTCTTTCACAACTTCTTCCTTACTCTCGACATTTGCATCGAATAAGTTTTTTCCTTATTTAATTTGTTTGTCCCTTCCTTAATTTGGGGACAAAAAAACTACCTACCTTATTTATCTTCCACGGACGTACTTCATTCCTTCTTTTTTCTTCCAACATACGACGAGCTTCAATTACGGTCGGGAAAGTAGAATTATTTACCACCAATTGTTCGTCTTGCTCGTAACTTAACTGCGACTGTTCATTATGCTGTCCACTCGTATTTCCTCCTTTCAACATAACCTGAATATTATAATTCGCTAATTTAACAAAAAATGGGATTTGTTTCTTGACGCTTTTGAAGAAGAGCAGTCGACGACCGGCGTACACCTCGAAACGCAATTATCCTTATCATCCAATTTGACTACTTTTGTTATTTCGCCAAATTGGGCTAGATTTGTTACAAGAATCTCATAGGAACCTCAAGAGGGATAGTAAATGCTTAGTTATATCGCACTTTCAAGATATACTGGTAGAATATATCGTATTTCTTCATATATGAATGGGATTTCTCCACTACAATTACGAACTATTCTTTCGGCGATCTGTAAAGAAGTTGCCTTCAAGTAAAGTTTTCTTTTTATAAATACAAACTTCTAAAAATTGAATTTCGTCTTCAAAAATATCAAAGGCATTAATTATAGGCTAACTCGTGTAGATCGTATAAATTTGATTTAAGAGGTAATCAATGGTTATCCACACCACTGTATTTTTCGCTAAAATTTATATTCTACATTTTCCATCGCACACATTGCAAAATTTGCACTATAAAAACACTTATGCCAAAGAAACTCCACAAATTTCACAAGGTGATTAAACACCAAATATAACTCTCGCCTGCCTCACTTCACCCCGCTGGCCAAAGCCAGCTCGCAGTTCCAATACGGAGCTCGTTCCTGGTCACCCACACAGAACGACCACTTAATTAGAACTGACAACTGAGCTATGGATGCTCGGTATTGGCTCTAGACATATTTGATAACTTACGAATATAGTTAACATTTGAGATCATCGATAGGTGCATTGTTAACAACGAAATGTGATACGTAGAAGAATATGACGTCATTTATATGTATAAAGCCTAACGAATTATGATACATTGTTAGTTTCTAAAAGATATGACATGGAATTGGTTCAGAATAAACGACCTAATCTATGTTTATCATTGATGACTAGTTGTAAGTTCAGAGTATGGCAATATTAAATATTTCTATATCAGAATTTACTTGGTGTGTAAACTACATCAGTGTAGTCGCATTCATCGTAGACTACCAAATGTACTGTACAGAACCTAGCGTGGTCTTTTTGGCCAAGACTTTATGAACTTGCTCGGCACACTCACAGATAAGAAATTATTGTCGATACGCTAATATGAATTGCCCTCGTTATATGCAGACATAACAAGCAAATTACGTATAAAGATAAACTGACAGCAATTCTAATCCCAGTAAACAGTTCATGCCAAGAAATATTCAGGCTAATTAAAGAATTAACGACTCATTATACAGTTATCAAAATTTAAACTCGTATTTCGAAGTTACCAGTTATTCTATTGAAGTATTGATGTGATGATAATTAATGCAAAACCGCAAAAAAAATTGGAATTGAAACAGTTATCCAATCTTTATGTTGGTACCTTTATGTTACCTCGTGCCCCTCCATCTAGTGTTTAACGCTGTTGATAACACCCGCCATCTTACGGTAGTGTACACTTTCCATTTATATACACGGGAATTCTGTTACTCGACTTACGTCTCTCAGAAGTGTAAATTTTAACTTCTGCTATCGCCTAGTTTTTGATCATATTTATTTTAAATTACGACGTTTTATAAAAACGTGTTATTATCTGCACATATAATATAATTTCCTATTGACATGTGTTTTCTATAGATAGTTAACTACCAATAATACATTACGCTAATATATTTGAAGAAATTTCACATTTACAAAACAATAAGCGTCAAAATAACCACCAAAACAAATTACGTGAAAGCAAAACTTGAATATTCCACTTCTGAGAGACACAAAACGAGAAAAACAATTCCTATAGAAATCAATGGAAAGGGCATACCGAGAAGGCGGAGGTGATCTACACCGTTAATCAGAGTCTACCGCAGGACTGTCAAATCCATAAGTTTAAAAAAATCATTGTGCGATTCGCCAGGATTGGTTGCGGTTCCTTATAAATCCTTTCTCTCTGCCTCTTTATTACCGGAGAGTTGATCAAATAACTTCTCCAACAAGGACGACTCCCTCTGAAGATTAATTGAGCTGAACAAAAGAGAGAAATTGACATAGCTACAGCAAAGTGGAAGTGGGGAAAGACATGGCCATTTGGAGAGGAAGGAGAACGTTTACTTTTAGACCTCACAAAGTCATATAAGAGCAAAATAAACCATGATAATGAAAGAAAAACATGGAAAATTGAATTACTATTATGATTACGTAGTTAAAGAGGACGTGTTTTTACAAGTTTATGAAAAAAATGTCTTCTCTTAGACTACAGAATTCTCCAAAAGTGGAACGCTTTGGAAATTTGCATAGTAAGATCGAATTAAGTTTCTTCAGAAATTAACTACTTTCAACTTACCCTTGGCAGCGTAAAACAAATTATTTTATTAGCTTCAATGAAAGATGTTTATTTAAGATTTTTTCTTTTAAATTTATGAAATGAAAGAAATTAGAGACCAAAATAAAAAACACAACAGCATGCTTAGATCCATAGAAAATGGAAAATTGTGTTAATTAATTATCGGACTCAGAAGGTTAATACATCAGCCATTATCTATGAATGTGAGTGTATAACACTGAATATCGTCGACTCCTCCCCCCGTTTGCTGCAAATGGGCGTATTCTGATTACTCATATGTTACGCAAGAGTTAGGAGTCTTCTATGTTGTACGGTGGTGTAATTGAAAGGATCACTGACTGGACAGGATTTACCTGTGTTTGATCGCCGTCAGAAGGATGCGGCATTCTATCTCCCAGGTGACCAAATCCTATTGAATGTTCTATAGCAACACTAATCTGTGAATCCCGTATAGGTGTGACACATAAACAGTGCCGGATCTAGGAATTTTCCTACGGGGGCCAAAGTTAAACTTGGCGCCTTTTCCACCACCCTTTTGCCGCCCTTTCCATCGTTTTTAGCCAAACAACACGAGCGGCCGACGCGACGACCACAACACTGTCTGGCATCACGTAGTGTACTTTTCATATAATCTCTGGAGTCTGGAGCCTGTCGTAGCATTGCTATTACTGACTCCAGTAAGGCAGTAGACCTGCCTATCTGACTTGAATTGGGGTTTTGAATTTTAAAGATGAAGGCAGGTTGTATGGAATAATATAAAAAAATGTCTTTGCGCACCGGTATTGAAATTTCGAACACGTTTAGGTCAAAGGCAATTTTACTTCTTTTTAGGAGCTTTTATTTTTTACATTTAGCTGTTTGCAGCTCCTAAAGGTGCCGCCCTGAAATGTTGTGGTCATCAACCAAAACCATTGTTCCTAACCCCGTCTCGGGAAATGAGTCTCATCTGGGCCAAAGAACAGCGACACTGAAAAGTGGGTGATTGGCGCCGTGTTGCTTGGTCTCACGAATCTCATTTTCAGCTGCACATGAATGAAGAAGATTGCATGAGGTTATGTATACAACCTTTCAGCAAGGTTTTCAAGCTGATGGTGGTTCTGCAATACTGGGGGACCCGCTCTACTGAAACCGGTAAGAACAACTAGTGAAACAGGACTCTATCTTGACAGGTGTGACGTATAGATCTCCTTGTAGACAATTTGCTTGGTTCATTTTACGCTATCCATGTTCCCCGCTGCGGACAGTTTGTATCAGCAGGATAACGAAACGTCACATCGTTCGCTAAGTGTGAGAAACTACTGGTTCAATGAACACTGTTAATTTATAGACTTCCTTTTTGGTCTCTCCGATCCACGGATTTGAACTCCAATGAATACAAATGACTTCTACATTCTTCCTTGGCCTCTGCGCTCTTCGGGTTCCAACCCAACTAAATACTGTTGATTTCTAGATACTCTCTTCGACTTCAAACTGCCCGGACTTGTACACCCCATTCAACTGTTATAGAACTTTGTGCAGGTCTCACTGAAGCCCTGCAGCTAGACAAACACAACTGCAATATGAACATCCAGGATAGACAAAGTCACGCGACGACTCTAATATCTCTTAGACCTCCTGCCACGTCGAATAGTCGCTGTTATTCAGACGAAGAGAGGAGGTTCAGTTAGTAGATAGGTGCTCAATGTTTTGACATCTTAGATTAGATCATGGCTGTGGGAAACAAAGTAATTAGTGATCGAATACTGTCCAAAGCGGGTTTGGATGCTATCTTCCAGAAATCTTATAATTTTGTACATACGTAGTGTAGTGTTTTGAATCGCTTTCTACACATCCGTACGTAGAGCTTGAATGAGTTCGACCATTACTGAAGAATACTCTCCTAATTGAGTTTTCCATCTCCTCTCTCAGTGTTCTATTAGCATAACCAGACGAAACCTCGAATAGTACCTACACAATATAGGTCTCATTTTCCCCCTTTCCTTCCAACCCTTTTATTCGGAAGTCGTCCTTGCTGAAGGACTTCCTTCTTCACATTTGGCTTCAGCTTTGGTCTAAGAGCTAATTTAATCAGTAAATTCTAAGGAAGCAAGTTAAATACACAGGCAAAGCGGTGCCTACAGGTACGGTTTGTCATGAAGCCAAACATTTTCGACCGCGGTAGGACTCGGTCTGATCTCATACAACCTCACACACACCTACCCCCACACACACCGTCCAGGCGGTAACGTCGCGGACTTGAAAGCGTCAATAGGTAGGTACACAGATTCGAACACCGCGGGAGACTATCTTGACTGAGGTTTTCCAAGATTTATCTCAGTTTCACCAGGAGAATGCCAGGATGGTACCTTAAATAAGGCTCTGGTTGATACCTTACCCATTTTCTACCTAACCCTATCGTAGCCTCAGCCAAAGATACCAAAAGGCCATACTTAAAACGGCCAAATTTGTCAGTTATCTTCCGTCCTTCAACGAAAAACAAAGCTTTTTGAAGCATGCTGTATGGCGCACTGGATAAGTAGATATAGACCCTGGACAATACCTTGTTCACACGTGCTCCCAGAAGAGGACTCGCCGAAGGACGTCATCTCTCAGACAAAGACGAGCTTGGATAAAAATACTTACCCAGTTCACACATTTTTAACCCTTAACTGTGTCGGTAAAAAAAAATCACGTTTATACGCTGGTAGGGTATGTAAATAGACCTACCTCAAATGAAAAAATAGCTTTAAAATATACTGTAAAGCTTTTACTTCGTATAATAATTACAGTAAATGTTAAATAGTATCCAGATAAGGATAAAATAATATTTAAACCTTTTGCTTTGTACCATGGTTGTAGAGAATGTTAAACTTGATAGTACAGTGTTAATATTGCAAATACTTTTCTTGCATTTCTTCCATGTCACTTCTCTTTTTCTGTCAACTGACCGCGGGCAAACTGAACATCATCTTGGCTTTTACTTCAGCTCAATGTTCCTCTGGTTTGCTAGGTACTTCCCTCTCATTATTTTTACAAGTTCTTACATTTTTTTTTTCGGAAGATATCTTGTTTCTTTTTCTGGAAATATGCGCTTTCTCGAGTATTTATAGTATTGGAATATTCGTTACTTTTCTTCACCAGTGTTTTTTTTTCCTCTAAAGCGTTTTTTTTTTTTTTTTGCCAAACAGAAACTCTTCTGAAGATCCACTGTCAAAAAAAAATACTGAGGGCAGAAACATTTGTCAACAAGAAGAAAAAATATGTTAAGGAAAAGAGGCCATGGTGTATTCATATACCACATTAGCACAGTTAAGGGTTAAAAACGGCTTTATTGCATGAAAATGTTTCAACTTTTAATATATTTTTTTCTTATTTATTACATTCTTTTCTTTACTTCACAATGGTTCGTGGTCCTCAAATTTTACAACGTTACTTTAACCATTGAGTATATAGAGTATATATAGGAGCCTAGACCTCCTATATGGTCTAGGCTTTAACTCATTTCCCGACGTCATACAATGATGAAATTTTGCACAGTGACGTAAGTCGGGTGACAATACAATATTCCATTGTTTCTTTCAAATATTTCTATACATTTATATATTTTAAAAACATATTTTTTTAGTATGGACTTCTTTATCCTAAAATATATACTAGCCCGCAACGATGTTGGGTTTTGACTGGTTGCAGAACACTTTAGGATCTGGGTCACAAAACAGCTTGAGAAAAATTATCCGAACATCGTAATAACTCGAAAGCTTTTTAAAAACATACTTTTCTTAAACAATGCGTACTAAAAAGTAAAAACTACTTGTGTTTATGCATGATTAAAAAGAAAAGCATGAGGCGCGCCAATTTAAGAATTTATAAAGTGACTGTATATGAGAGCGCTCCTCATGCTTTTCTTTTTAATCATGCATAAACACAATTATTATTTTACTTTTTAGTACGAATTGTTTATGAAAAGTATGTCTTTACAAAGCTTTTTTTAAATTTTTATTTTTATTTGTTAAAAAGAAAACTTACCTTCTTGTTTCCCACGGGATCCCCTGGTGACTTCCCATTTTCACCACTAGATGGTGCTGGGTTCTTGAGAAGCGGTGCGGATGACGACTTAGTTCCCAAATCACCCACTAGAGGACTCGTGGGTATTTTCAGTGATGCTGTTGATGGGCTAGGAATAGAAGGAATACGTTCCTCACTCGGAGTCGTTTCGAAATTGCTCGATGTGGAACCCGCAGGGCTGGATTGTTGCAGCAACAATGGTTTCACTTTCGGTTTCGGTAACGATGACATACGCGGTCGCGAAGAGGCTTTTGGCGTCACGTTCGAGTCAGAGAGATCTTTTAAGGTGTTGTTAGAGGATGAGCTTCCAGGTGTGAGTTCGCGGGTTCGACGCTGTTGATGCGGTTGTTGACGCCTTTCCATTTCATCCGCGCCGCTCGATGAATCTTCTTTTATTACTGAGTTCTCAGATCGCATCTCCATTCCGTCTACGTTCGTCTGTGTTTCCACATTTTCGCGGCGCACCCACACATCCTGGTTCTTTTTTCTGAAGCTTCCGGATCGTTTCCCGGAATGTCTTCGACGCAATTTCTCCCAGGTTTCTTTCCGTCGAACCTGCAATCCAAAAAAAAAAAAACAATAAATGTTAGCCATAATGAAACCAAAACAAAAATACTTATTTTTTACAAAAAACAAAACAAAAAAAAAACAACATTATTTTGAAAATCACGTACAAACTTTTTAAAATCAGTTTTGGACGCAGAATTGCTTCAGAATTGTTCGACATGTGTTCTAAAAGTTTGTGTGTGTTTTTTTTTATTTTAGGTAAATAGGCTCAATAACAGCTGTGGTCGAAGTGAGGCGCACTCTTGCCAACTCTTCATAATAAGATATCTCTAGATTCTGTATTTAAAGTCGCTAAATATGATTTTGCCTAATACAGACCCCAAAATTGCGGTTCTCTAAACTTTTAACACAAATTATACATTTATTAATAACGTATACTGTATAAACGCTTGAAACCAATTAAAAATTACACCACATTCTTCTCTATCGCCTCTTCTTTGTTGCGGTAGATTTTGAGGCTAGGGTTATTTCGTTGCATAATGTTTTTCAGACCGACAGTTTTTCAGTAGAGATTATTTTTGCTGTGGGTGAAGTATGTTGTCAAGACATTTCCAAAGGAATTGAAAAAGTCGATAGCGATTTTTGTCTTGTCGCCAGCTACTACACTAAATCCACCAGACTTAGTGGCTTGTCGTTCAAAATTGGCAACATTACTGAGGCGGTACATACCCAGGGTTGCCAGATTTTGTCAATGAAAAACCGGTGCATTTCAAACATCCATATATATTGAAGGAAATAACGTTACACCATATCCGTATTGCCTATAATCACGGTGACCATATTTTTTGTCATAATTCGGGACAGGTCATACCCGAATCTATCGTAAGACTCCCCGCTTGTGTGCGGATTGTTTGAGGGTCAACCCAATATTTTTTTTATTCAGACTGTACATTTAGATTGGCCATAATAAGCTGCCTTTTTTAAAAAATCTTCCTGGACTTTGAAAATAAAGAAATTAGTAAATTTCCTACCTTCTTGGTGTTTAATCATTAAAATGACTTACTTATGATTTATTACTTAAAATACAAGAATATATGATGAAGTTATTGTAACTAATTTATTATTTATTAATTATGAATGCTCATAAGCGCAACAGTTGAAGTAATATATATATAAAATTTACATCATGTATCCGTATGAAATCAAGTTATATTGCCCTCTTTTGATGAAATTTGGGATTTTGATATATTTTTCGGGGCACCAGAACACAACGCTAAAACTTGGGATTGTCCCGAAAAGTTCAGGGCGTATTGTCATCGTACGTATGATGAAATATGTAACCTAAGCTAACTTATAATATTAATCATAACCTTCTGATAGAACTCGAAAGTAACTCATTCGATACACATTCAATTATTCCTGCAATTGGTGACACTTACAGGTGATTTCGCTCCTCTGGCTATTGCACATTCATGATGGAAAATACCATTTCCACGTTAGTATTAGGCTCAGGAAAACTAAGGGTGAATTCACAGTCATAAAAAAAAAAAAACGGGGCAAACAGGTGTCCCGAAAGCATTATTCGGAACAATTAATTCTTTCATTAAAAACCGGGACTGTCCTGGAAAACCAGGACGTCTGGCAACCCTATATATACCGGCTCTGGTTTTTCAGAGTTATAAGTATACCGTCACTGAAGAACGCGGTATAAGTATTCGTGTATATCACATTTTAATCACTGGTATATCTAGAGAAATATTGGGAAAACATACCGCAATCTTTTTTTTTTTTTTTACATTTCGAGCATGTAAAGAATGTATTTGAAAAAAAATATATATTTTTTTAAAAGCTTTAGGATAACCGTATATACAATATTAAATATATTAATAAGACAAAATAAAACACCAAAGCTTCTACTTCGCAAAAGAGAATTTGTTGATGAATTCTGCTTTTCTCTTTTACACACACCCTCCCCTCCCCCTTCCAAGAGAAAGAGAGTGAGAGAGAGGAGGAGGAGAACACATAACAAATGGTGACCATATTTTCTGAATTAAAATTCGGAACAGGCCCTACCAAAGATCTAGACCATAAATTTAACTTAAAACTTCCGTTTTATTAAAAATTACCTGCACTCTGAAAATATGATTATTAATAATTTAAAAAAGCACCAATTTTATAACGTTAAATTCAGTAGGAATTTGAACACTGATAAAAACGTAGTAATATCTTATGTGTTTCACAAGGCAAGTTCTATGTCTTTATAACTGACATAAGCTTAAGGATACTATTTTAAAATTATTTCTCCAAAAATCTTTGTTACAAGAAATCACTCGTTACCAGCACATTTTTCTTACTAAAATATTGTACATATACCAGATTTACTTCAAACATCTCTAACAAGCTAAATTATATCGGTCTTTTTTAAATGAAATTCGGGGCTTATAATACATTTTCGGGACATCAGGGCATAACCCTAAAATTCGGGACTTTTAATATTTTTTCTAGACATAACCTTAAACTTCGGGGCTGTCCCAGAAAATCAGGAACGTAATGTTTCTCGGGAGTGTAATTTTTAACTTCAGTTATTGTCTAATTTCTCTCATATTTATTTTAACTCTTGAAGTTTTATAAAGATGCATTATTATCTACACAGACAATGTAATTTCGAATTGATATTTGTGTTTTATATTCTTACCTATTAATAATACATTACGCTAATATATTTGAAGAAAATTCACCTTTAGAAAACAATAAGCGTCAAAATAGCCACCAAGACAAATTACGTGAAAGCAGAAATTGAATCTTCCGCTTCTGAGAGACAGAAAACGAGTAAAACAATTCCCATATACGCGTACATCAATGGAAAGGGAATACCAATATGGCGGGGGTGATCTACACCGTTAAACAATGAATATTTTTCTTTTTAAAAAGTTGGATTTTTTTATTATCGCTAACAGATAGCAAAATAGTACCCATTTCGTTACTTCATACGGTACAGATTTCAGGAAACAATTTTGAATTGGCGTGTAAGACAAGCATTGCTGGATACTCAACACAAAATTAAATTATATGACACTTTGTCAGATCTTCAAATTATTACATATGCAAAGTGTGCATGAAATACGGTACCAAATGCAGTATTACATAAAGTAATAAACAGTTTCAAGGTAGTTCTTTTCGATTACAAATTTGATAGCCCGTAAAGTAGCCCTACAAAGTAATAACTACGGCTCGGTACTTGATGAAATGTCATCTTTTTCCTCAAGGTTCTAGAACGATGCCGACCAGAACCAAAACTCATTTCACCCTAAACTGACACAAAAAAACGTGACTTTCATTTTGTACTAGCTGATTTGCCCGCCCGCTGGATCGGGGTGAATAAAGATCTGCCCCCATAACCCCGAGAGACTGCCCCTCCCCATTTTGGGCGGACATTTTGAATCCAAGATGGCGACTTAAAAAAATGTTTAATATTTTCTGAAGCTAATCTTGATAACACGCCTTCATACCAAATTTCATTCCTCTAGCTCGAACGGTGTGGACAATGTTTTTTTGACAGCCATTTTGAATCTAAGATGGCGACTTATATCATAATTTCTCAAAAGGTTCCAATATCTGATCATGTGCGAAAAATCATTCCAATCGGTCAAGCCGTTTTAGCGTGATGCAAACATAAACACATCACTTTCATTTTTATATAGGCCTATACAGATTTTTTGGCTGATTTTCGGTGTATTGATCATTTTCTCCTTTTTAGGCATTTATTTGAAGGATTTAGTCTTATTTTCAACATCTTTCCCTTTGTGTAATTGCTTACATGGTTTAAATATACAAACATACAATAAACACATTAAAAACGAATGCTTAAGATTTGTATAACAGATGCTGGAGCAAAGAGGTGCTAAGTGTTGGGTCAGGACACTGGAGAGGTAAATTACGAACTGGCTGCAATTGACAGCTGAACAAGAAATTGTATCTCTGTGCCAAAATCATATTTTTGTTTGTTCTTTTCTCGACTATAAACATCTTGAAACGACTGAGGAACTGGCTGCGAAGAAGTCGGAAGAGGTTCACACAAAACTTTGATAATTTTGACATGTTGAAATCAATTCTGAACAGTTTCAAAACAGTTGCTGCAACTGCTATCAAGATTTCGCAAAATGTTATGACTATGTCAGATTTGAAAGAACGTCTGGTTCATTGGGTAACTTTTCTATACTGGCAACCACAATAACTTTGCTGGAAAAACGCAGTGAAGGCATCCCCTCAGTTGCAGGTAAAATAAGGATTTTTCGAGGAACATCTGCAGCGATGTGGAAGAAATATTGGACAAGTTGTAACTGAGAAGAATTTTAGAGAACAGTGCGGGTTACCAAACTATGCTACAGATCGAAAGTATTTTGCAAGAAGATTTCAATTTGGACGTTTACAAAGATTAATTTTTACGTGGAGACCTCTTTCACCTTAACTACGTCCCCTCCACGTCTTTCGATGTGTAAAAGATTTTCTCCAACAATCGAAATGTTCTTACTGACAATACCTTCTACATAAAGTGAATTTTTAATTACCTACCCTCACTGATTCCTTCCACCCCCTGTTCCTACTACATCTACGGGGTATGCATAGATGTACTGGAACAGGGGATGATAGATGTAGTAGGAACAGGGGGTGGGAAGGAATCAACGAACGTTGGTACTTAAAGACACACTTTGTGCAGACGGTATTTGATTGGCTGGCAGGATCCAATGAGGGACGAGGTAGCTGGTTCGTTACAGATTGCTGTTGTCTATGTAATTCAGCGTCTCCGATGAAGTCAAGAAGTTAGTTAATTGATCAAACTCTTACACCTTTTTAGTTTTTTAAATTAAAACGTATTAATTTGCTCCGCTTATATTTTCTATTTTAAGTTTATAACAGCAATGCTTTGACATGGAAAATATCATATTTGTTTTGTTATGAGATCGCAGATCCGCACAAGATCGATAGGTTGCAATAAATACTGTTATCATATGCAGAATAAACAAGTCTCGGTGGTCTGATGGATATCGCGTCTGCCTCTCGTGCGTAAGGACGCGGGTTCGAATCCTGTTCACTTCAACGTTTTTTTAAAAAGTATGTTAATGAGCTGGAACCTGGGAAACACAATTGTCTATTTTTTTAAAAAATATTTTAAATTATGTTTCAAATAACATTTGTGCTTCTATTTGTGAGTTTCTTCTACCACGATATATTCAAATTGGATTTAATCTATATGTCCTGTAATAAACATTACTCACTTTGAATTTACAATGAATTTTAATTTTATTTATGGCCTTTAGGTATCTAAGGCTCAGGCCGGGATAGTGAAGGGGAAAGGATTCGGGAAGATGTCGGCCAGAGCCTATGTTGAAGGTGCAAACCTGACTGCGATGTTGCCTAGTGTGACTGAGGAAACCCCTGGAAAACCCTCAGTCAGGATGGTCCGCCGCTGGGATCGAACCCACGACCTCCCTACGCCAACGCTCTATCCCCGAGAATTGACACGGAAGAAAGAGCGGGAGTATCTTAATATTCTTGACACCCAGTATAGTATATTCGTATATTCATATCTACAGTGTATGATTTGTATGAATTGATTTTTGTTGTTTACGCACAACACAAATAAACAAAACTCGTCCGGAGTAGGGTGAGGTAAAAGGATCCTGGAAAGATTTGTTTCAAATTATTTTAAGCCCTTTAGGCATATGAGGACCAAGCCGGGATAGGGTTGGGAGAGTGTGCTGGAAGATAGACGGCCAGGGTCTATTTATAGGTACCATCACAGCGTTTGCTTGGTATGGGTGAGGAAAAATCTTATAAAACCTCAGTTAGTAGAGTCGACCGCTGGAATCGATCCCATTACATTCCGATTTCTAACCAACGCTCTAGAAGTATTTTTAAACATTGTTTACCCTAAGCGGGCTTTACTTGTTCCATTTGATATACCTTTT
This sequence comes from Lepisma saccharinum, assembly GCA_022664845.1. Taxonomy (NCBI): domain Eukaryota; kingdom Metazoa; phylum Arthropoda; class Insecta; order Zygentoma; family Lepismatidae; genus Lepisma; species Lepisma saccharinum. The sequence goes on from JAGDQP010031563.1 coordinate 21,778, forward strand.
AAACCTGTATCGACTGATATTCTTAGAATTCAGTTAAAATCACACACAAACATTCATGCCCGAGGAGTACTAATGGCCCACTAACCGA
>JAGDQP010031565.1:9844-20915 GCA_022664845.1 Lepisma saccharinum
TAACGAAGAAAGATCCACTTTTCATCATTCGTGATGATCCGCCGCCTTAACCTGTCGTCAGTTGGGTCTCGAAGCAGTTCTTCACACAGGGTCACACGTTGTTGAGCTTCAGCGGGAGTCAAATCATGGGATTCTCGGTTGCCTGGAGCGAAACCCAAGTTGATGCAGATGACGAACGACACTGGTTTGTGATGTCTGGACCTCATCTGCCAGCTGACGGGTACTGGTTCCTGGGTTTCCTTCAACAGCGTTCAGGAGGGCATCGAAATCGTCGTCACAGGGCGTCCACTCTTGGGCTTGTCATCGAGACTGGTGTCACCAGACCGAAAATGGGTGGACAGTAGCTTCACCTTCTACGACACAAATTTCCTTGGCGGCTGCTGCTGCTGCATTCAACCCCTTTTTCCAGTAATGGCGAAAAAGCACACGACACACAAGTTTCTCCTCAGCCATTGCCCTGCCAACTGTGTATTCAACGCGTAGTTCCTCCCACACACCGCTAGCGCTGTGATTAGACAGACACGTGACACGCTTTCTGCCACCACTCCCTTCACATGTTCTACACGTTGCACATGGTTTTCCGGCATCGAGTGGGCGGGGCCACCCAACGCTACGAACATATGACTCACCCTGGTACTTTTAGAAATGAAACAGAATTTATATTTAACCCTTGAGGGGAAAAGATGTGGGCATGATGACATGCTAAACGGAATTATGCCTTCAAAATTAACGTCTTTTCCAGGAAATTATTCGTATATTTCCAGTTTAAATACGATATTAATAAGAGAACACAAATTAAGGATTAAACAGTATTTCTGCAGTGCTGTAGAAGTTTCTCAAATGGACATACAAAATCAGTGGCTTCAACTGCACGAGTGGCCACCTATCTCAAGAACGCCTTATGAAAAAAAAAATCCGGCTTTAAAAATGTTCTCGGACAAAAAAACGAACTCGTTTAATATTCCCTGGCATGTCCAGTTTTTATCATTCTTATTGTTATGAAATTCCCTTATTTTGACAGAGTTTCTTTTTATTTGTAAGCTGATTTTCCCAGTTTCCATGTAAATGGTAAACCTTGGTATTTTGAAAACAATACGCACCTATTTCAGTAATCCTATATTGTCCTCATCAACCCACCCACCCCTTTTCCGTTACTAAGTAGTATTCACCTTCCTGCATAAGGCATCTTCAGCATCTTCGGAGGAAGGTGGAAAGTACTTAGCGGGGAAAAATTTTCCGTTGCTAAAGAGGACAATAAAGCATTATTTAAGTACCTACGTATTTTCATAATATTTGTCCTCCATGCGTACAAAATGTTGGCTCCGTTGTCCGAAAGATCAGAAGCAAAGGACGCTAATAAACAGTAATTTCAATATTTGACTAGATCCTATAACCTTTCTCACGTGATAGAGGTCACAAATAATACATTAGAATTACCAAAGGTTGTACGAAGATTACCGACCTCACTGAAAAGTCTCTCGCAAAATGACTTAAAGTGAGCTAAAAAGAGTACTCCAAAAATAGATTCTAGTAGTAAGTAGTCAGATCTAAGATCAGACTACAATGAGAACAGATTCCCAAAAGCTATCTGTTTAAAATGCTACCAGTTTACAATGCTTCCGATCGCGCTTATTTACGACCCACACAGACGAAAAATGGATTAATAAATAATACTGTTAGAAATACTGCCAATGTTAATTAACGATGCACAATCATGGATATGAATTCCTCAATATTGGATTTGCGTTAATGATTTGAGTAAGAGTGGGAAAGACTAGAAACTGATCGTCTTGAAGATGCAAAGAGAAATTTGTTGACCGACCTTCCACTTGTTTCGATTTTTGTTTTAGTCCCTACATGAAGCATCATATCTGCAAAATTGATTACATTACATATTCCTGCCTCCAACAGTAACACCTCTGTCGTTGCGGATCCATTTCTTTAAATCTTAAAATATACGAGAAGTCAAAAATTATCCGCGATTTTTTAATAATCTTCTGTAGGTAGACTGAATTGCTTTTCCACGCATATCTCAACGCATATGATTGTTGTGGGCAAACTGATCAAGATCAGATCTTCCTCTGTTTTCACACAGTAAACATGGCCGCTCCGTGTGTGCACACAAGAGCAACAATAATAATAAGCTTTTTACGGGCTGAAATTCGGGACACGTTCAGTACACTATGGAGACAGTAGTCTTCCGGTTTTCCCGAAGAAATGACATTTTTTTTTAGATTGTCGTACACACATTTATTTCAAGGAAAAGATAGAAAATTAAGATCAATTTTACCTTCCACACGTAATACCAGGGTCACCATATGAAATAAGGTTGGTTAGGCTAAAAATAAAGGGCGTTTGATATAGTAGCTTAAACACAAATTCCTGCAAGTAACCCCTTCTCTGTTCCGCTCGATGGACAGGAACATCGACCAATCGGACAGAACACGGAGAAATCCTACAATTTCAGAACTTTTCTCTGATTTATAGAAAATTCCCTGCTTCTTCCTTTACTTTTCCAGGTTTTCACGGTTTTCTAGACCGCTGGACAGCCTGTACATTTATACAAAAAGACCGGGCCAAATTTTTAACTATCTGGAAAAACTTCGGGAGATGATGTCACACCAGAACAAGAATAAAAGTTCCTATAAATATGGGTCCGGTTTCGCTTCCTTTTCTAGATACAGTGTTTCTAACTTAAGAGCCCACAATCGACGCCTAAGAACGGGACGAAAATGAATAATTTTCAATAAATCAGAATTAATTGAAAATTTGTTTCTATCAACATAGTGGATAGTACAATGTCACCGGGTTGTCAGTGTTGCCAACTTTTTATATCGTTTATATTTGTTTCAAATTGCACTACGTCAGTTTATTGGGTATTTGGTAACCTTTAGTAACGGCCAACAACATACGTAAAGCACACATACCACTGTGTTGCAAACTATAAATGAAATATCTTAGGAAAATATTTATTTTGTATAAAATCGCAACAATCTTTTTGTCTTATCCATAGTTGGAAACACTGCGGTGTGTGCTTTTACGGGTGTTATTTACCATCACTAGAGCATATCAATCAAATACCCAATAAAAATGACGTAGTGCCATTGGAAAAAAATAATGTTATACCAGGTTGGCAACACTGGCAAACCCGGTCTGTTTTTACTCTTGATATGCTCCGTGTTGTTAGAAATACATTACAGGAAACGGAATTTTCATTCAATGTATCGTTTCTGATTTATTGAGAATTATATTCAATTTCTTCCCATTGTTACGCGCAGACTTTGGGCTCCAAGTTGGAAATGATGTATCTCAAAAACGAAACGAAATCGGCCCCATGTTTTTAGGAAGTAAGTTTTATTCTTATTTTGGTGTGGCAAATTATCTCCCAAAGTTTTTTGCGTATATGACTGGGACACCCTGTATACTGGGAGCGATTCCGGTTTTACTCTACGTACTCCTCGTCTTCAGTTTACCTCGAATGTTATCCTCATTCTCCGATCTAAATAGATTCTCTCTGTAGATGAATAAAACTACAGTAAGCGCTCTTTAATCCGGTACGTTCGGGACCACGGTCGTACCGGATTGGTGAATTTCTCCGGATTCTCGAGCGTCAATCTAGTTTTAACGGGAATATCCAGAAGAAAAATTAATCCAGTACAGTACAATATTATTTAAAACAAATTGTACAAACAATAAGCTGCTCTATGGCAAGAAAAAAAAAATACACATTAGCGTTACTGATTTAAAACAAAAAAAGTCTCTATAAACAAGTAAACGCCAGAATCCACCCCAACGAGAGTGGCTCGAAGAATGCCGGATGAACGAGCGCCTACATCCAATACCCAAGGTACTTAGTTTTTATTTCATCTGCTGACAAAGCTTGTAATACAACTAAATCTTATCTGAAACCTTTACAGTACTGTTCATTTTATTCATAACTTATCAGTCAGGCATATCAAACAAAACCGTAGTTTCCGCTAACTCACCTGGTCCAAAGGAAAGATATCCCGATACTCCAAAAAGTATGTACAAAGTAGTAACTGCTACCATAGTGTGTATAAAGAAGTGTTGAAATTGGTATCTGATCCTTGCAATTAGAGACTGTTCTAGTGATAAAATCATTCCAGCACCCTGAAAAAAGACATATATCTACTAATTATACGTTTAATTTTCAGCAAGTTTTATTATTGTGTACCAGCTTTTTGAAGAAGCTTCCATAGTTCCGTTCTCAAAATTTCAAGCTATTCGTATTTATCGGAACAGGTGAGGAAGAGAGTAATGCATTAATAGCATTGCTACTTAAATGAGATAGTTAATAAAATGACATTGTTTTGTATACAAATAAGGCATTTCATGCACAGTAGGTTACTTTAAACAAAACTGCCCAATCCTCTTAGTCAGGAGGTTATATAGTTTCAGACTTTTGACCGCCATTGAGGTTAGACTGATAGGTTTTCCCTCAATTCCAGCAAGCGAATGCTGATACGATACCTAGACAAAGGCCTGACCTTTCCCGTACCCGGAAAAGTGATCCGAGGGACGCCATCCCTCTAACATGTGCCGAGCTGCCATAGTTGTACTAACATTACCTCTATATGTAAAATTAACAGCACATTTACAAATTTCAAACCAATATTACGTAATAACAGATGGAATTATCCTGACAGTTTTTTAGGCATCTTAGAATTATAATCTGATCTGGATTACATTGAATGGTTAATTTATTACATGGATTAAAGTAATTAATCATTAACTAAATATTTCTAGCTACACAGTATGCTGGGGGAAGTTGTAGTGCCTTCCCCAACAGGGTCCCAAACAAAGTTCAGCATTGGTGGCATTACCCCAAAAACACAATGACATCCTCTTTCATCTTAAAAACCCCGAGACCTGTGAAGAAAGGGGCACGAGGATGTCAGTCACGGTGGGATACGGGGCTCCGCCAGGTTTTACTATTAAACACCCCCAATGTATTTTTGGGCTACCTAGCCCTAATTTGGTAATATACGTTTCTGTGTGACACAATACAACAAATTCGGAGAGTAAATTTAACGAAACAGTGGAATTATATTCCTGTTCATTGGGAATAATGAAAAAAATACTAACTGTAGCTTAGATCTGAACACAGCAAAACCTTGCATGTGGGCGAACTGTTTCATTACATTATCTGGTACCATTCTGAGCCACAAAAACAAGTTCGTAGGTCACAACGAGAATTTGTTGCTTTTGCACAGATCACAGAATTTTTTACATGAACACACTAAAATAAAAAATTTATTCCATTCATACAGAAAAAAATGCCTTATCACCAAACCATCTGTAACTTATACCGCAGACTTCTACTTTAGTTATGGTGAAAAAGCGAATAACGGTCCCTCTTTAATTCTCGTTATGTAACCTGTATACAGAATCTAATTATATCATGAGATCCAACCTAGTAGCGGGAATATGCCTTTCGCAGCATGCACCGCGGTCATCCGCCATAGAAGGGACTAAGTTCGGCAGAATATTGCTAAGGGTATCTGTGACCGTGCATCCCGGATTTCTTACAGTAAAGATCTGCCTCATATATCGATCGTCGTAGTCTCAGAAATTCAACTGGTATAAAATTCGGGGAATCAAGTGGCCAAAGGAGTAACCTTAAATTTCGTCGTACTCCTCAAAGCACTCAAAGAGACATTTCCGGCGACATAACATCGGGCGTTGTCTTGCTGACATACTATCGCCTTCTGGGAATAGTCTGAAGGCTAATCGTTCTACACCTCATCAAAGAGTATCGATAGATGATAAAACGCGTTCTGAGCCTTTTCCACAGGTATAAACATGAAAACATTCACCAAATCACAACGGCACCCCCTCTGCCAACAATTGTTTCCGAATGTGCATCTTCTAGGCTTGCACTGGTATTAAGTTACTGTTCATCCACTCGCTAAAAGGCCACTCGGTCGGGGGTGCAACTGTCAAGATGATTTCCTGGTGGTCCCACGGTTAATGTGAACAATTGATCAACAGTAGAGCGCCAATCGGCCATGAGCAGTCTACCTACGTTCACTTCTGGTATCCACAGTGCGGGAGGCTCCACAACTGATACTTCGGGCAAGTCACCGGTTTCATTTGTCTCGTCTTTATACACTTTCACACATCACGTGAACATTTCACAAAGTGGTTTTCGTAAATGATAGCACCCCTGGCCTTACAGTCGATAATCATGCCTCTGGATATGACAAGTGGCTTGCTTTGCCCATGACAAAAGGCTTCCGTTAACAGATGGGGAAACATTAACCCATATGTTCTTGCGAGGTGTTACTCTGCCACTTACGTTGTATGATTTACTAGGCGTGTGTGGCGTATATATTCGAGAGAAGCAATTATGTGACCGGACTCTTGTGAGTTACTCAATATAGGATTCAGATTCACCCTCGAAAGTTACAGACTAATTAAAACGTAATAACAAATTACTCATTTTCGATTATTATACTCGAAACTAAGTAAGTGACAACAGGATCCGACGGCCGGCCGGGTGGTCGAGCGGTCTGCCATCGGCTCGAAGTTCCCGGGTTCGAATCCCGGCAGGGGCATGGGTGTGGATTTTAACTGGTTGTAAATGGGCGAATCGTGACGGGCCGAAGTCCAAAGTTACTAGACTGGCCCATATAAAAATAAAGTTTTACAGGATCCGACATGTGTGTAATGAAAGAGCGTTTCTAGTGTTGGTAGGTTCGCTTTCTGGGACCGTACGCATGCACGCTATTTCCGCAATGTTTGACCAGATCATATTTTAGGGAAAGAATCCATTCCGCGTCCCAAATCACAATCTCTCTCTTTATAAACTTTCACCTTCAAAAATTTTCTATGTCACTACTGGTCCTGTGTGTACGATTTTGAATTCCGGGATTTTGTTGGGATTTATTGAAATGTGTTAACACTCAAAGTTGGATGTTTTTGTACAAGTCTGATGCGGTCTTTCCGCTTTACTTCACAATTTTTCTGCAATCGATAACTGTTTCTTGAGAAAACTTATTGCGCTGGGTGAACAATTCGAAGTCTAATTCTGAAGATTATGACTCAAGAAATCATTGGGTACGTGCAAAACTTCTACCAGTTTTGACATGATAGGTTAGCGGAGTACCTACTGAGCACAGATGGAGCTGGTAGTCACGTAATCTGGGGAATCGTAGAGGAATTAGCGGAAACCTTCCAGGTTACAAAGAACAACATTTCGAATCGCTGGGTTCCACATCCACTCAACGGGAAGGGCGTGTCGCAACCGAGGTTTCCTTGTTTTCCCAGTACAAAAATAATCAGTTCTTGACACGCATTGTCACGGGTGATGAGAAGTGGGTTCTGTACCGGAACGTAAAGTGACGTAGGACTAAACAACTGATCTTTGAACCTAAACAAACCATTAATACCACCTTCCACTAGCCACAGTTGGACAGACTACGAGTAGCATTGCGTTCAAGGTGGCCAGGCCTCGTCAACTGCCAGTGTCAACATCACCATGATAACGCCAAGCCACACGCTGCAGTCAACACCCGTCAGAAATTCACTGGTTGCGCGGTTTTACTCCACCCGCCATATTATCCTGACTTGGCCTCTACAGACTAGCACCTGTTACGCGCTTTACACAATTCATTCGCTCAGAAAATTCTTTATGATGTGGAGGTTATGAAAACTGCCGTACAACAGTTCGTAGACTCAAAACATCAGGACTTATCGACGTCAAATTAATCTCCTACCAGAATGATGGCAAGTCCAACTGGGATGGAGTTACGCACAGCCCTAAATGAGTTCCATTTTGTGTTGTTCGCACTTCTATATGCATACGAAAAACTGGTTTCTGTGCGCGTGATCACGAGTTCAATTCCCGCCAGAGTCAACTGAAAAGACAGCTTTACCAAAAAAAAAAAAAAAAACCTGCAGGTTCGTCCTTCGAAACTCACTAGTTCGTTTAGGACGCTAATAATTCAACCAAAAACTGGTAGAACTTTTTGCACGTACCCAATATACCTTAAGGTATTAAACAACGTATGAATACGTACCTCATAACAATAAATTGAAACTGCAAAAAAGAACGGGAATCCTTTGATCGAGAACTCTTTGGGATGAAAACGTGCAACATGATAATTTTCGAAATCAAACCAAAACACCACACCAAAGGCAAAGAGATTGGAAATTTGTGCAAACAGACTGGAACGAAAAAAAGACAGGAAAAAGAGATAAAAACCGATAATGCAGTGCCAGTTAAATAAATAATCACATATAAGACTTAAAATAAAAGCTTGATGATTTATTTAAAAAAACAAAACAAACACTGTCCAAAAATCAACACAAGTGAATCTTATATTAAACCACTACACTATCAAACACGCTATAAATTCAACTATGCGCAAATAGTAAAATAGAAGTGTTGTAGCTAATAATGATACAAACGCATTCACCAGCAGATTACTCAGCAGTTCGTAACGCTAGTTTTGCCATCAGCTAAATCTATAATGGTACTACTTTTCTGTCTCCGCGCAAACGTTAAGTTATGAGTAGTAATACTCTACAGCACTGTACGAGTGATCAACATGCAAGCTGCATTAGGATTTCATAAATTTACATAATGCATGTGTGATGAGGTTAGAAGCAACTCGGAAGAAATTCTAGGTTAAGCCCAAAGTTTTATATTTTAATCTGCTTTTCGCAGGCCTGACTTACGCTCACATTTCTAAGGTGGTGTAAGTATCAGTCCTAGGAAAGCTCTATTAAAAGTTAGAGCTATCGAATTATCACGCGATTTACCAAAATAAATTAGTTATATTTCATTTGTAACGATTCGTTTTTATACAATACTCTTTAAGTTTCTGATATTTTAGTAGTGAATGACTAGAAGCGATAGTAATCTAAAAAAAAAAGTGTCCTTCTGTCCCCCATACCCTAACAGAAGCTGAGATAAAATTAATAAAATGCCAACGTCCTTCAGAAGTTGATACTGAGTGTTCTGTTAGCTAATGCTGTCGACACTTCCAATACGTTGTTAAAATAAAGAAGGTTACCTGCTTCATTCGGCCACTCTTGATAAAGTATTCAAACCCTAAACTCCCCACTAAATGTAAACACGTTGTAATTCCACGTAACTTATTTTAGTTAATACTCAGAAATGACGCCTTATCATAGCAAGCAGAGGCCGGGAGGCTAAGTTTACTCTATTGTTACAGAAGCACTTCCATAGGAATAAATATCTATGGAGAAATAGAAATCACAAAGGTACTTATAGAAAAAAAAAATAATAATGACATTTAATTTGGCTATCGGGGAACTAAAAGATACTGGATTTGATTGAAGGAAAACGAAGTACTAAGGGACAATTTGAAATACAACGTTCGTATCTTTATACTTTATTAATGTTCCCAGCATTGAGCCAAGACGATCAGAAAATTATAGAAAAAGGCACACCATTTACAAAAGGCAACGCCCTAGCCGAGCTGGTCTACCGGTTTCCGTAAGATCACCGAAGGCAAGCAGCTCTGGGTCTGGTCAGTGCTTGGACGAGTGACCGTTGCAGTACTCCAGATGGGGTTGCCTGTGCGGCGTCCACCCAGCGTCGTGAGGCCAACTGGGGAGCTACCTGAATAGAGGTAGCGGACTCCGGTCACGAAAACCAGCATTAACGGCGAAGGAGTTGAGATGCTGACCACATCTCACCTCTACGGCATGAGTGCCAAAGCCGGCTGGTAGGCCTGGGCCCTTAATGGGCTGTAGTGCCACGGGGTTTGTTTCTTTACACCGTTTACAATAATCTTCTATTTGTACATGTAACACTTCCAAAACATTCCAAAGTATATAAAAAAGCAGACCTGCATACGTTGCTTACAAAAATGATAATTGTTCGCTCGATCCAATGACTATCAGGTGACGCAAGAAAGCAAAACCTTCTGGCTCAGTTCAAACTTCCAGTAAGTCCTGCCTATAACAGTTTAATTTTGATTGGCTCGAGTAAATTATGACTACTTCTATTCCAGTAACGGGTCCAGAAGTTTCACAGATTACGAGAAGGATGTTTAATGTTTACTCAAGTATAGGTATGTACTTTTATTCTATTTGTGTATGTCTTTCAATCTGATACTTCCTAAAGGCCATAAACGAAACCCAAATTCGAATCAATACTGCAGTAATATCAGCATCATTAAGTGTTTTGAGGTCGCCAAGGAATGTCATTTATTAATCATTGAAGAGTAATTATTTACCCAGGAGGCCATGGTCCAGCGGATATGACCGCAGACTTCGGAAAGGGACTAGGGAGGCAAACAGGTTCGTTTCTTACTGGTAGCCATACTAACTTAAGCTTTCCAGGGTTTGCCCTCACTTTCACCAGGCGAATGACAGTATGACCGCTATCTTTCCCTTCCTTACCCTGAAAGATTGTCTCCGAGCAACAGTATCTCTCTGGCGTGACGGTTTAGGCCATAGAAATCAATAAACGCCCAAACATTACAAATAAAATTAATACATGATTACTTATTTAGCAATTACTCACATAATATTGAGTAGTTGGTGTCTTTCTCACCGAACTGCTGCACAAACAAAGTAAACTGCTTGCTGATTTGGAACAAATTCAGCCCTATATGATTTTATTCGGCTTTATCGAACATCACGGTTTGATACTGTGAGCGTATGGGAGAATTAATTATTTATATGATGAACAAGTCATATCAAGCAACAGTATACAGTTATTACTTCGAAACCACTGACCATGGGAAAACGGGAAGTTAAAACTCGGCTCAATAATTTAGAATAAGTTTCAGTGAAGCGAAACTTGTTCAAAGTGTAACAGCTGGGGACCGAGATATTTCCCGGAGTAGACAAGTTTCCGCTGTATGCAAATTTGAATTAATAACGATACAGTCGGAACTAAAGTAAATTTCAATTTCATGGAAGTTCTGTTTTGAAGAAGTTTCACCTTCATGTAGCTTAGTTTTCAATAAGTTTTTGCTTTATGGAAGTTTCATTTTAAACAAGTTTCACTCACCTTTGTGAAAGTTTCACCTGTATGAAAGTTTCATTTTGAACAAGTTTCACCTGTATG
>JAGDQP010031566.1:0-21865 GCA_022664845.1 Lepisma saccharinum
TATTTAAAGAGATATAGCAAAAACATAATATGTTGACTTTTGTAAAGGTCATCTTCGTCTTAAATCACTCTATGTTTTAAAATATGAACTCAAGAACTCTATTTCCCATTTTCGTGTTTATTCACTTTACATTCTTTTTACACTGCCTACTCAAGACACGCTTTTGGTACCTCATGACAGAGATACAAGAGAATAAGGTATGTACATTTACCGGCATTTCTTTTTTCTCTTATTCTATTAATGAAGAGAAACAGGAGTTAATAAAAGACAAGTGGTAATAAGTTGTTAAAAATATTTTCGTCGAGACAGGAAATGAATTTTCTTAACCTGTCTTGCGTTATGTTTCGTGCATATGTGCGTTTGTTTACGTTTGTGGACATCAGCCACGCTACCACAATATTGCTATAATTATGTGAATCAAGTAGCCTTAGCCTTCCTTTCCTGTTTTGTTTTTAGTTTCATTTCCAACGAACAAAAATTCCTCAAGTGGCAGGTGAACGACTCGAGGAAACCTAGTGAAAGACAGTGTGTGTGCGTGTGTGTGTGTCTGTGTGAAAAAGAGAGAGAGGGAGAGAAAGACAGCAATACAAAGGAAGATAGATAAAGAAGAACGATAGAGTTCCATTGTTTGGACTAATTTAATTAAATTTTCTACACATACGTATAATGTAAATGTACATACTGTTTTATTTCATTTGTAGAGACCCAAGAGACCAAAACATGTGATAAATGTAGCCTGTTCTATGCTATAGAGTATATTTTATTTATTCACTTGTCTATACCTTGTAACGAAAGACAAAATCACATCGTTGCCGTAATGGTTAGAAAGATTATAACCTTTTGATTTCGTTTTCCTTCTTTCAATAGTTAAAACGTTTCCTTGCCATCTTTCTTTCGTGAGTTTTCTTCGCATAACAAGCCACGCCAGTGGATTCTCATTTCATTTGGCTTTGTACTCATCTGTGAATGTTCGTGTTCCAATTCTTGAACTAGTTTGCTATTATATTTAGTTGCTTTACAACATGCATATAGTATATAATTCTTTTGTTAAAAAGCAACACATGCAAAATAGGTCTTATTCTTATACGTTTGTCTTTTCTCTGGGAATATGAAATGGTGTTATGTCATTTCAGTTAAGTTTCCGTTCCAAGATTTGGATTTCAATTTTGTGACACTATTTTTCCCTAAACATAAACAAAGCAAGCGTAAAACTAACAACTAATTTGTAATTCAAATTGTAATAGTTTTTTTTATCGGTCTAATTAATCTAATTATTATTTGGAAAAAATGCCTCGAGTAAATTATTAGAATCTTTCACTTCCACTCCGTGTAAATCTTGATAGGTTTTGTCGAAGAGAATATGTCCGCTTGTTTCACGAAAACTTGATGGATATCGTAATCATAGTGGTTGCCAAGATTCGCTATCTTCTGTGATAGATATATACGCACTCGCACTCGCTCATATACTGTACGTTTTGACGACGGATGTGTCAGTTTTTATCTGATTATTAAAATTTATCCATCAACACCTCATAAAGCAAAAGTACTACGGTTGTTTATAGAGCTTAGAGTGGTATGCTTTCACTTAGAATAAAGGTGTTCCTCATGTGCAATTAAGAAAGGGAGAAATATTTGGAGCAATCGTTTCAAGATTTACATGTGGCAAGGCAGTAAAATGTACAAAAGAAGCTTTTAACTTGATCACAGCGATGATCCTTTTCCTATTTGGCAACACTGCTTCCAAGCTGTAGGAAAAGGAAAGTACTACAGGAACAAGAGAAAAATAATGAGTTCAGTAAGTGATATTAATTGGAGATTCAAGTTTGCGTTAACTTACTTTTCCAAATACGGGGATTATCAATGTTGCCAAGCTACTTTACCCTTTAAACGTTTTACTAGTAGGCAAACGTCATCAACCTATATCACCTTACCCTTGGCAAAGAATATTACTTAAATTAAAAAATACATATTATTCTGACGTGTTCTGCAAATTGGGTATTGAATAATGATATTAAAATCTTAAACAACTAGTTAGCTGAAAAGGCAAGACGGATAAAGTAAATGTCATACAATAATCTATAAATCAACGTTCTGCGTCAGAATTTTCAATAGCACCATTTAGTAATATTTGTTGTTAAGACCTTCAAAATATTTTTTTTAAAAAAACGGTAAAGCGGTGCATAAGATAATTTTTAAATATAATTCCTTCTTTCTTCGTGTACATGAAATTAGATAATGTAAAGTTGTTCATAACAAGTCCATACCAATTATGTACCGTTTATAGCTACTTCCTTCTCCCACTCTCTTCCTGAATTTTGTTCTTCAATCCCAATTATGTGTTTCACTAATTGATATCTATCGCAGTTGTATCCCAATGAATGGTCATTTTTGTCCTGAGGTCTTAAGATCCTTACTCCTATGAGTCATAGAGTTTGGTACCACTTATAGTTGGCCAGCCTCGGTGGTCGTGAGGTCTGACGTCCAAGTGTTTTGCGGTTCAAAATCCCAGCAATGGCATGGAAGTTAATAAAATGAAAAACCGTTGAACTGGACACGAAACTCATTTTATCCATTTGAAGTTTTCTTTCAAGTTATCTCTGTTCAAACCTCCACTTCTTTATCGAATATTTATGATGTATGCTGTAGTTTCCAAGTGGGTATTGAAACCTAAACTAAATAGTAGCTGACTAGATAGTGGGAGATATTATTGGTGTATCACGTTCTCCAGCTGGTAACGTTAGCAGCCGACAGATATCAGTTTGCTCCTCTCTTCATTTATGTCAGTGTATAGCCTACTTTCGAGGAGACCCAGTTTTCCTGTCGTTTGTTCTTTCTTTATGAAAGGCAAAAAGAGATTTGCTTCGTACCAGGGACTTTCCAGCCACTCACGCATGATTACGTTTCAATTGCAATGCTTCACTGCACGTCCAGCTGGAAAGTATATGAAGAGGTACTAACTACTACGTATATTAGACTTAAAACCTGAGCGTAGATTTTGAGTTTCACTGTCATTGTGAATTCATCCCTGCTACGCGAAGTATTGTTTAATGAAAATGGATGGAAAATATAGTTGAAAATTTGAAAATAGAGTCAAATGTGCTTTTTACACTTCGTCCAACGAAAACAAAAAGTAACATTAAAGTGTTTGATTCGAAAGTTGTACTGTAAAAGTATTTAGGTCCTATTAATCAACATTATTATCCTAGATAAAAGTTCTTCAGTCTTCTCAATATTCCAATATGGCTTTTGAAACTTGATTGGTATTGAACAAATATTGATCTTTTAAAATATTGTGATGATATCGTAAATACACACAACACCTCGCAGACTCCTAAAACATCAACTATATGATCAGTTGAGAAAAATAAATGTAGGGTCAGGTTGCTATATCTAACTATGTGTATACTTAGCACGAAATCGCCATTCACCATCATATTATAACATTTATTTTCTACCTATTTATGATTTAATACAAGTAGAGAACTTAAGAGCTATGCGGAAAGAAATAGAAGATCAAATTAACAATTAGATTCCTATTTTCATTTTCTTTTTCATGCGTAAAGACCAATGACATTTTAATTATTAGTAACTTTAACAAGACAGCCTCAAAATAACAAACAAATACTAAAGTAATAGAAATAATAGAAGTAATAATAAAAGAAAGAAAATATGTTTGCTTTCGGCTTAAGTACTTAGGGAAATAGAAAAACACCGCAGCGTAATGTTCGTTAACATTAAGTAATGTTACAAATGGTATAAAATTTAAAGATGTGGAAAATTTATTGGAAGGGACGCGTAGAGATCAGTTTGCCACATGTTTGTCTCTACATTGAATGGATGCTTTCATTAAATGAAAAATAGCATTAACAAATTAATAAACATTTCCGTGTATTTCTTCAGGAAAGTCAAACACTTATAATGAAATAATCACACAGTATTATAGTAAAGATGTACTCCAACTGTTGAGAGAAATAGCATTCATTTTCTAGAAACTAAGAAACATATACTTCCCCAAAAGCACATTTAAATAAAA
Organism: Lepisma saccharinum; assembly: GCA_022664845.1. Lineage (NCBI taxonomy): Eukaryota > Metazoa > Arthropoda > Insecta > Zygentoma > Lepismatidae > Lepisma > Lepisma saccharinum. The sequence goes on from JAGDQP010031566.1 coordinate 4,034, forward strand.
GTAACATTAAAAGTTTATCATTTTGAAAATTAATTCACTTTAAAGTTTCAGTATGTCTCTGTTAAACAAAAACAATATTGGATGTGTTCGTAATTTAAGATATCATTCCGACCTTCTTCTGGTCTGACCTAGACAAGGGATAAAAACTCCTTCAAAATGATTGCTCTTGGGTTAGGAAACAGAATCTACCGACTAAGATGCTTCCACATTATCGCTGAGCCATATACAAGGTTTCCAAAAGGGAGCATGTACGCTGAAAATAGTTACACTGATAGTTTACTTGCATTTACAAATTTACCGTAAGGTAATAGAATACCTAAAGCAAATTTGTTTGAAAATGTTAAAAAGTTATCCCGTGAATAAACACTCCCAGATTTATAGATAAATACAACAGTTATAGTATTTTTTTCCCCTAAGTGTCAAGGTGCTCGTAATGACGTTTGTTTAATGTAAGATTTTGGACATTTTGTCAATTCATATTCTAGTAGTAGTTCAAGTATTTAATGAATCAGTATTTTAAAAAAATAATAAAAGCTATTAAAGTTGTCATTACTTACTATTATTTATAACATTGAAGCCTCTTTATAACAATTAGAAACATGTGGAAATCAAATGATCAATCATGCTATCATGTTAAACGTATCCCTCTCATTCCTTTCATTTCCCGGTTATCCAATTAAACAGTCAAACGATGAGGTCTTCAAAGTGCAGATTATTAAACTTCATATTTTACAGCCCTTGATTGAGGAAACGATACACCGGAAAATGAAAGAAGTAAAAACAACTTTTTTTTTTGTTTCTGGACAAACTAAAATGCTTTAAAATAAAATACAATGAAAAAAGAAGCAGAAAAGAAAAAAAGTATAAAATCATTGAGCTTAATTTCCAGTTTTACAAGTTTCATTTTCACTAATTCTGCTTTTGTTTCCAGGACAATGACCTGCCCATTCTTTAATGTGTATTATTGTAATGTACACGTGATATATTTTACACAAGGAATTCCAACAAGCGAGTTTGGTGCGCTTACAAGGGCAATTATTAACATTTCTTCAGAATCTCTTTTCATGACCAACACTTCCCTTTGTTTCCAGATTTTTTGGTCCTCTTCTTTGTGCCAAATATCCGACAAAGAAATTCCAAATAACTTATAAAATAATTTCATTACTAAAGTATACTTAAATATTTGTGGAAGTAGCTTAAGTCAGCAACCATTAACTGTATTATGATAGTGAATAACAGTACATGATTTCAATACTATAAATTCTGAAATGAACTGTTGTTACTAGAAGCTTAATTTCTGTTACTAATTTATCAAGAAAGTTTTACTGTAAAATAATTTAAGAAAACACAGAGGATGTTTTTCACACATTTTCTTCCTATGAAAGCACCATAAACTTCAATTTTCTCTTCCTTTCTCTAATTCTTTTCGCACCAGATTATTGTAAACTTTTAATCCAAATAAATATAGCCGATTATTTCTTATATTAATACTTAAATCATATTGTAAATAACACTATTCCAGAAACCTAAAATTATATAAAATATTAGAAAATGTTCTTACATTCTCTGTTCCAATAATCTAGTTCAATCACGAAAGGAAACTCAATAAGCGTGCCCATAAAGCAAATTTTGAATTACAAGTTATTCATCATGAAATTTATATGATCAATAATAGTATCATTAGTCAAGTCAACATTTATGATACGAAAAAAGGGTAATAACATGGGAGAGATCATTGACTTTAGGCCACCAAAAGAGAGAAACGAAAATATTATACTAAATAGTGGTGTAGTTACTTTACGACATGTAAACAGTTCACGATTATCGAGGCAAGAAGCATCAAGAAGAAGAGAAGTAGTCGGAAACATTACATTATGATCGAAAACAAATATATACCACTTCGCTACGAATAAAGAAGGGAGCAGCCAGGGCCTATTTTCTTGGTACCATCACGGTATTCGTCCGGTGGAACTGAGAAAACCCTACTAAACCAGTCTGTATAGTCGATGTAAGCAGATCTCTCCAGTCCCTAATCGATATCTTTAACCGCAAACACTAGGCCACGCGGGTTGATTTATTCTATAGTACATGCATGATAAATAATATCTTTAACATATGAGTGTCTAATTTTTTTCCTCTTCACATTATCCTGATCTCTCATTACACCTTCATCTTCCAATGATATTATTTATCAGATTAATATTCTCTCATTATTTAATCTCAAATATGGGAAGAAATTAAAGTATGAGAAAGCTTTTGGTGTTGTCTTCAATGTGACATAAAAGGACAATCCACATGCAGTTTTGTTCAATTTCGTTCAAAGTGTTCAAATTTCAGATATGACATATTTAATGCTTAACTACTTTTATCTTTAGTATAGTTCTAAAATGATGTCATCAAAGCCAGTGACAAGCGTAAAATGTTTTAGCACACAACTTTACCGTAAGATATAAAATGCCGCCCGAGTGTTCATGAGAAAACATAGATAAGAGACAAACGGCACTTAGAAAAATTGTTGCATTGTCTTAAAAGCTATTCCTTTATACTTTCCCCCGCCTCTTCATTCTTTCTTTGAAACAAGTATTTTTGAATCACTATACAAAGTTTCATGTCGTGCAAAAAATCGCACATTACAGACTACCCAACCTTTCAAACTAATCGTGACAGCATTTTTTTTTTTTAAAAAAAAGACGGAAAGAAGAGACTTCGACCACTCACGCCTCCTCAAGATCCCATACTCTTACTCCACTCCATGACGAAACATTCCTGTTCTGTCCTTGGGAATTTTTGTTTCGTACTTTAGTTTTTGGCCACCTATTCTTTAAAATATATAATGAATGTCTGTACTTAAACGTACTGTTTCGTATTTAAGCCTGTTACTGTTCAAACATTTCATATTTTGAATAAAAAAAGGAAAATTATGTGATTTATGATTTCTTGAGTATGTCTGAATGGGAGGGAAGAAGAAGATAAAACCACAATCAGGAAGTGATGCTGATTGCTCATCATGTCTGTACAGTCTCTCTCCGCAATAGTTCAAGGTTAAAAAATGAACTGAAGACGTCATCACTAAAAATTCTTCATTTGAAGGCTTAGAAAAGGAATGCTGTAAGTCTATAAAACTGCATAATTCACATTACAAGATGTGTTAATTACAATATTGTATTGAGTAAAAAAAATCACTTCTGAGAAACGTGATCCTCGAATTCTTTGATATTTAATTTATTTTCATAGAAAACGAGTGAATAGCACAACACATTAAAATAATTTATTTCGATCCAAGTACAGCTGTGGACAAAAGTATTGCCGCGTGACTTTAAAGAATATTTCCCAAATTCACGAAGATGTCCTTGTCGTTTGTGACATCTACTAACGAAAATTAAAATTAAGAATAATAGCTCGCATTGCGTTACAAAAATCTCTCTTTCCGAATTAAAAAGAGGGAACTATAAAACTTGGTATATTTTTGGACTTTGAACTTTTTGTCGACGAAACATGATATTATTCCAAATACATCCCTCATTTAGCTACATAACAGGAAAATATATTCCTCAAAAGAGCGTTATGTGATTGTGAATATGTTTGTAAGTCAGCAAATTTGTATGATGTTTCAATATAATTATTTTTTAAATAAGTCACTTAAAGATATGCAACAACATTTCTGTCCATAGCTGCAGAAAACAGTAAATTAAATAATTCCAAGTGAGTTTTTTTAATGCTTCTTTCATATACTAGAAATGTGATAGAATTAAAAATGCAATTCGATTTTTTCGTCAAAATAATACGAATTGTAAGTATTTATGTCTGCGACAGAGTCAACTTGTTTCTCTGGCCGAGCAGACAACTACTTGACTAGGAAAAGTCAGTACTTCTTTACAGTCTGCAAAGGTCTTTAGAATCTTAATGCAAGGTATTGAAGATCATGCCACTTCGCCCCATGCGCCATGTCTCTAATGTGTTCGAAAGGATATGGACTTCCATGTTCTATGTCTCCAACATCTTCATTCCTGGTCGAAACTCATGTTAAAACAAATTTAAGATAAGTTGTATGCATATAGAAGGTTTGTTGTTCAAGGAGGTGGGTAAACTTTTGAGAAGTGACTCCAGTTTGTTTAGTAGCTTTTCGAACTATCATATCCGCACTTAACCAAGTTTCGAATTTCAAAAGCTCTTCACATACTGTTTCACAAAGTAAAAGCTTACTTACACCAATATGACATTAATCTAACAAATTTCGGAGTAAGAATCGCAATGAAAAGTAAATTAATCTGAAATTCATTGTCTATGAACATGTTCATGTGAAGAAAATCAACATTTTTACATTTATGGACATCCCATCAAATATAAGCTTCAGATACCGTCATATTTTAAATTGTATGCGCTTGTGTGAAAAGATGAGAAAAGTAGCGGATTTAACCTTAATTGAAAGTAGATAATTGCCCTATTATGTGAGCAGAGTTACTCAAAATCTCTCCTGTTTTATCTATACAGGGACTCCATCCCTGACCTTCCGAAGATAACAAATTTTAACTAAAACAGAATGGTTGCTAACTTCTTCGTTAAGAAGTAGATATTTTATAGAGTGTAAGGGTAGAGCGACTATAGAAACTGAATGTGGTAGCTCTAATATCAAATGCAATTTCCATAAGTTCGAAACTTAAAACTAAAAATACCTTTGTTGCCTCTCGTCTAGAATTATACATTTTAACAAAAGTATCGATATTAGTACAACATTAATTCATTTATTACTCTCCATTGAGTCTTGTCTATATCTCATGAATATAAAAACTGTTCAGAAATTTTTATGAAATGCGAACTACATTTTTAGGGCATTTCAAGTAATGCTACGTATTGTTCTCTACTGTCAGCTTCCTGAGGATCATATCATAATAAATATAGAGAAAGTGGAAAAACTATTTTAAATATTCCGAGGCTTCTCATTTTCTTTAAATGGGGAATCACAAAAATAGTCACGTGTTTGGATGGATGCTAGAACAAGAAATACAAGATAGCAGACGCCTGCATCAAACAATTAAGCAGTGGCATTCACACGTAATGAGGAATTAAAAAGCGGTTCTAGTGTGTTGAAAATTGTACCAAATTATGGGTTCGTAGAAAGTGGGAAAGTGAGTGCCCCTGCGGAATCAATAGAAGAATATCTAGGTAGATAAGATAAATTAATACTAAAGTTAGTAATCGATGATGTCGATACCATCGCAGAGGGAAATGCAAAGGGATGCATTAGGTTTTGAATGAAAATATTTCTATATAAATGAACTTGACATTGTTAGAAATTACAAGTTACTAGGTTTAACGGTGTAAGCTCGTAACTTCTGAGTACGTTAAGTAATATCTAATGTATGTTCTTTATTCTTTCTTTTTTCCACCAGACATAAACGAATGTGATGATCCGTTACTAGCTGCCAGATGTGTTGCGAACGCCGAATGTTGCAATTTACCAGCTCATTTCGTTTGCAAATGTCTACCGGGATTTGAAGGCGATGGGGAAGAGGAATGCAGAGGTACGTAATATATCTTATAAGGAAGTGCTCATTTCGAGTATAAAATAACATTATACTGTAAGACACCAACATGAATATTAACCTATTTAAATTCGTTGTTATTTCGAAATGCAATAAAATAATAACTTCATATTGCTTTAATGCTAAAATATATCAATTATTTTAATGTTTTATATAAATTAATTTTCTGATTAGTATTTTAGCAGAATGAAACAGGACTTGTGCAAAACTATGATAATCGGTAGAGTAATTACTTTTTCAAATTGAGACCTGAACTTCTTCTCTAAGTTTTTATATGAGTGATTGCAACTTAAAGATATAAGAAAATCTGAAACTGCAGCTTATACAAATATATTGAAATTTTACCTATATGCTTGTTGATTTTGGCTTGTATATGAACTTTGCATACTTTTCTAAAAAAATTGTTTGTAATTTTTAATAATTAGTAACTTCAATCGTTAATCTATTATCATATTGTAGATACATTTATGACAGGTACAACATTTTAAATACGATTTGGCTTGTTAGCGATTTCCAAACCAAAGAACATTAATTTATAGGTAAAGTGATTTCTGAGAACTGCACATGACTACTTGGGAAGTTGTTTCTACCAACAAAATGACGGTTAACTGCTTTATAACATGAGCATTTTATATTCCTTTCTACGATCAAGAACCATATAGAGGTCACAAGAAACATAACTAACTTATAATGCCCTCGAGGATAACGTAGTTCCAAATTTATTATCTCTATAAATATGAATAAGAGAAAGCTGATTGTTTAAAGACATTATGTTAAAATGGTATTCAAAATAAAGCTTAGATAAATATGTTTTATGAGTATCTCCTTTATCACATTAGGTTGTGAAATTTAATATATAAGATGAAAAACAAAGAAGTACCTATACGATATCTATCTAATTCCTGAGTGTCAATAATTTTTTAATTATTTTAAGTCAATGCTTTTCAGCAATATAAACGCCTTTATAAACAATAGTTTGGAAAACTTTTTCTTTATATGTGAACTTTCTGACAATTGATTCTTTCAAATTTAGGTCTGTCTAGAAATAATATATTTAATATACTAGACTTTTATTTAGTAATAAAATATTCCAATTAAAATCCATTTTATTGTAGATATTAACGAGTGTGATACACCAGGATCTTGCGGCGTGAATGCTCTATGTGATAACTTTCCTGGAAACTACACATGCAATTGTTTAGAGGGTTATATAGGAAATCCGTACGACGGGGTAAGTTCTTGATTTATAATATGATATTACATTTTTACTAGTTTTTACTAGTTATTAGTACTAAAATAATTTGATCACAGTAAATGTAACTTTGTAATATTTGTATGTCAAATCGATGAAAAGGTAACTTTATAGTTGTGCTGCGTAGTAATAAAATACTTGCAGCAACTGTTTCTTGAAGTTTGTATACGTCCTGAAATGTTCTTTCACCTCTGATTTCTTAGTATTTCGCTTTTTTACAATTTCATTTACTCCCACTGTCTGACAGATATACTTTTCACAACGGCAAATGATTTTGTATAGAGCTGCAGATTGTTCTTCACATGTATTCGTTTGTTGTTAGTTTTTGGTTCATGGTCTGTATATGGTCCGGAGGCTTTACAGTACCCTCCCAATTTGTTACTTATGCCACTCACATAGGGCATAATGGGTACTGTTTTAATTTCTTGATCTTCATAAATGTGTAACTTTTAAGTGTATTTTCCTGCTTCTGTTCCATTCTTTTTGTTATCTTCTCAGTCTCTTTTCCGTTGTACCAATTTTTTAAACTTCGCGTACGAGATTTATTCTTATACGTATATGTTCCCTAAGATCTGGGAAGCTCTGTGGATTAAAGTTGACTTCACTTAATGTTCTGTGTAGGATCTCTATTTAAATGCTAATTCTCGCAATCATTCTACAAGTTAGTTTATTATCGTTGTCCCTGCAAGTATATTAAATATTGTTTTACTATGTTATTGATCTTGCCAATCAAATATTCATTTTTTTCTTTATTCATATTTCTTTAAAATGTATGTGGTAGTACAATATTAGATTTCCATTTTAACTATTTGTAAGTTTTCTATGAATATCAGGGTTCTACGTTGTAATCAATGTACATAAGATCCAGTCAGGCTCAGTAGAAGCAGCAGCATGCATACCAGTATTTCCGTTTACTTCAATTAAGTTTATAATCAACCTTCGTCAATAATAAGCGTCTGTTTAAAACATTTTGTACTTCAAACCCTTGTAATTGATCTTGATAGCAACAGTAGACATCATTATCTTCTATTCAGTGTATTTTGTGCTCTTTAGCTTATCATTATTATTACAATAATTGTGTTGTAAAATGCTATAGTATAGGAAACCTACTAAATTCGCCTGTGTTTAGTATTTTTACAATAGTTAAAGCTTTTACACCTTTATATACGGAGTATGTAAAAAATAGGCAGATAGGTGTGAGTGAAAACGTAAAAAGCAGTACGAAAAGGCAAACATAGTAACGTGAATTAGTAATAAATGTATATATATATATTGCTTTCCTCTTTCAGTGCGTTGATCAGGATGAATGCGAAAATGAAAATGCTTGTGGACGAGGCGCTACTTGTATCAATGAATTGGGAGGACACAAATGCGAGTGCCCTCCTGGTTTCCTAGGAGACCCTTATACTGAAGGATGTAATGATATGGATGAATGTGCAAGAAGTGCTCCATGTGGTAGAAATGCTCTTTGTAATAACATGCCAGGAAGTTTCCGGTGTTCGTGTCCACCAGGTCACGTCGGCGATCCCTTAGAATCATGTATAGGTAAGTTACACACTACTACACTACAAGCTATGTAAATGTTAGCGATATTAGATCACATTATTGTTTTTATATGGAATTAAATTTTCGTCGTTTCATCTATCAGAAAAGTGTAAAAAGCATTTTATGTGCGTTTTATATAGCAAATACTTTCACGTGAAGAAAAATAGCTTTTACTTACCAGAGTTGACGTGAGAAATGGATGCTTAAAATCCAACAGATTGTAGGAAGTAAGTGAATTGGAGATAATGATACCGAAGACTTTATTCATTGAATGTACACGATTATTTCAAGTTTTCGTTGTCAACTGTACCTCATGAATAAGTTCATGTCATAATGAATAATCTGACATGAGGGACGAAGAACGAGGCAAGTTCGAATTTCAGATAATTTATTCCCATTTAAATCTTCACCTGTAAATACAATATACACCAATGAAGTTGTAAAATAAATATTATGCAGGACACACAGGATTTAAAGTTGTACAGTCTATTTGTAATTTCATGCTGCTTTATTGTGTATTACAGCGGTGATTGAGAAATTGTAATTAGTTACTAAAACCTAGGAATTGTAATTATTAGACTAGTTGAAGTCATATAATTATATTATTTTTATAGTGCAATATGCATATTAAATAATTCAGCTTTGTATTGGATCAATAAAATTGCACGTAGTTAACTAGTTGTAAGTAACATTTTCAGTAGATTAATTACATTTTACATTTGGTCTATGTTTGATTTGCTGGGTTATAACAATTTTGAATAAAGTAAGTCGTGTAAAAATTACCAAACTACTATAAAAAAATCTTTCATCATTTTGTTTATAGCTATTGTAAATAGGTGTTGATAACGGTTACTAGACCTTAATGCTTTAACAATATTCTAAAAACATGTGATAAACAAACATTGAAATAATGTATAATAATATTAATTTCATGCATGTATAGCTCTAATAATGTTGCAAAGTTATATTCAAATAACTTAGAGTAATTTGTAGAAAGAAATGCACACTCACTCATTACTTGTGACATTTGCCACTAATATTAATTTTCGCCGTTATTCTTGATGCACACCCAATGCAAAATGGGAATAATAACTACATTGCATGTGAAGTAAATGCGATTGATTGAGAAGAGAGCTAGAAATGAAAAATGTAGAGATTTATTTATAATCTCTAGCAAATTGTCAGAACTTTTAGAATCACTAAAGTACCAAGAATTTCCCATTTAAAAACACTAACACTGTACTAGTAGAAACTTATCAGTCAGACAACAAAATTGTATTAAGAAAATGCTAACCACGGAGTACATCATGAAGCTTGTTTCGATTCAATAATCACAGTGATATAGTTTAATTTTCGGAATTATATCTTATTCAGTTTAAATAAATTAGATTGTCCGTTTTAGTGGCAGATGTCATTATTGTTCTAGTATTCACAGCATTTTGTAGAATATAAAAGCAGACTAATAAAATCAACATTGTGTGCTCGTATCATACACTATTTAAATAACAATTAACAACAAACGAATAACTTTTACTTTAAAAATTGCCTTGAGGTACGTGCCATAAAAGAGTTTGGTGTTATTTAAGATATACAGTGATTAGCCGTTGTTATGATGGTTTAAAAATTGGAATACTCGATCGGCAACTGCGAGATCTTCATTTGAGTCCCGGTCATGGCAGCAACTATTTTATTCTGTTTATTTCTTCTATCATAAAATAGTTGTTGATTTAGAATATCTACAAGTAAAATATCGCGGAAAAATAATGAGGTCATTTCAGTTCCAAGTTGCAGATATTTGTAACTTACGTATGTGGAATTTTAAAGAATCAGAGCCATTTAATAGAATTCATATCAACTGATTTCTTCTAACAAGAATATACAGATATCAAGTGAAACATTACACGGTTACTTTTTTCTATATATTTTTGTGAGTGCATGCACCATAATTTAACTTCAAATTTTAGATTCCTTCATCGACAATTATTTTATTGTAAAGAATACAAGGATGGAGGTTTCTTTGTAAAGTAATAAATGGTTAGTTTTAAATTTAAATTTGCATTCAATTGCTTTAGAAACTCAGAATATCAAGAAAACATTCTCTTTCATGGCATGTTAATTTCAATACTAATGTATAATACTTTAACGTCCTGAAGATCATTAAAATATTTGTATGTAAAAATACTAATCCAACTAAATCCACTCACCCAACAGACATAGACGAATGTCGTCAAGATGGAAATGATACCAAACTGTGTGGTATCAATGCTGAGTGCGTTAACATGCCTGGAAGCTATAGATGCCAATGCCCTGCAGGACACACTGGACTTCCTGAACAAGAATGCGTTGACATAAATGAATGTGGCCGCCCAAATTCATGTGGAGTAAATGCAAAATGTATAAATGTTCCAGGTTCCTACAAGTGTCTTTGTCCGCAAGGTTTTAGTGGACAAGGACATTTGTTCTGTGAAAGTTAGTCCCATTCTACTGTTTTTTTATAAAAAGGCATTTTCTTCTGTCTCTCTTCTATCTTATTGCCTTTTTTATTTGCTTTCCTTGGCAGTTGTATAGCTTGAAAAATCTTCTGCATGATTTTATATTTTATTATCTTATTTTGCTTGAACGCTTGTTGATTATATTAGGAATGGAATAATGTCAATGAATTTTCGATGGATAGAAGTTTCCATGAGAGTAAGTTTATTAAATAATCATCTTATTATCACAGAACGATGTTTGATGCAAAATTCAAAACAAGAGTAAGTTTTTATGCGATAGCATACCTTTAATGAGCTAAAGTTATACATCTTTCTATTTTGAGTGAATGACTTGAAAAAAGTAATTTTTGAAAAATGTTAAGTGTAAAAATATCAATTTAAACGGTTTTATGGGTCATTTCGGAAGGTTTTTGTTAGAGTACTAGCTTCTTTTTTACATCTCTTCTCACTTTGTTTATACCTTTCCTTTGATAAATATTTCCTTCATTAAGAGTATTTTTCATGCTGATGCAGCACAAAATTTGAGACTCTTTGTACGTACTTAACAATTAAACTTGATACTTCTTTTACTCAAAATCTCAGGAAAATGTGTTTTTTAATGGTTGACTTCATATAGTGCATGATATATAGCTATTTGATTCAAGACAAATAACAATCATAATTTTCGAACGCATAGATGTTAATTTCAGTTTTCATTTTCCAACAATATCATTATCGGTAATGTAATTTATTTTAAGTTGGTGTTGAAGGTCTGCAATAATTTAAGGAAGATCCAAGATAATATAACTTAAAATCTAGTAATTGGAATTTGATTTAACCTGTGAGTAGAATTCATTTGTAAGGATAAATAAAAGTAAACAAAAACTCAGCAAGAAACTCTCCTGATAACGTTTTCTTATTGTGTTCTCGAACACGCAATTAACAAGTATATCTGTGTCCACAGTAAACTAAAGGTGGAAGTTTTGAAATCTTCTGAAATCACGTTGAGTAATAATATTAGCATACGAATAAAACACTATTCAACTACCATTCTTACAATTTTTACAATTGACTTTTATTGTAGTGTATTTTCTCTGTCGGCAATTGAGTGCTTTGTAACTCATTGGCAATATGATCATCTTTTATATCTATGCTGTTTCAAGGATCAAACATTTTAAATTTGTACTTTACAAAAATCTCTAACAGAATTTAGTCTAAACCAATACACAGTAATGATTGCTGAAATCTTACACAAAAGTCAAACACATTTGTTCCCATCTATTAGAATGACGTAGTTTACCTACCATTTTAAAGAAAATGAAGTAATAATAATATTGATAAAATTATAATGTTTATCATACTAGGAAGTATCGCAGCAATGAGCAGACTTTCATTGAATCATGTCTTAATAAATGATCACAGTATTTTAAGTGTTTTTAATATTGTAACTTGGATGTTCTTTCAGAGGTAAAAATTGCCAAACAAAGGGGATTATAAATAATATTTCTTCATATTTTCCGAGAACTCGAGAACTCAGATAAAAGTATTAATATCTCTCTCATTTCATATCAAATACCTGTTTAGTATATACAGCGTAAGCCGTACTTATTTAACGGGTGTTTACTTTCATAAATGAAATATAAAGATTTAAACAAAAATAAACGACTGATGATACAATTACCAAATTTCACAAAAATGGACAAAGGACATTCTTTTCCTGTTGTTGTCAACTGTATGCAGTTTTTAATTTTCCAGACCTTTCTAATATATCTGTCGAAGGTGGAATAGGAAGTATCACAGAATTAGAGCAATTTTTAATAAAATTTCCTTTCTTCAAAATCTTTTTCTCCCAACAATTGTGTCCACTCAAGAAAACAAGCGATTCCTTAGTAGCGTTTTTAAAAAAAACAAATTGTAAAATGTAACTTTAATTTTACGTAAAAGGTTTCGTTGTCACTTAGTAACTTAATCATGCTATTATTTAGTTCACAGTATTCTGAATTCTGCAAAACTAATGTATTAATTGAAAAGTACGTCTTGGTGACACAAGGACTACAACTGGTGTTCCTCTCACTTCGATTGCATCATCCAGTATGTAGTGTTGACAGTGTCTACATTATTTATGAAATAACCTAACGTACATAAAAGTTCAATGAAAATATAGTTACATTTTTTATACTCTTTGCGTAGTATATATATTTATGTTTGTATGTTCAGGAGTTTCATATATCCCGATTATTTCTTAAATGATGAAGTCAAAATGCAAGTTCATTATATACGATTTAATACGGTATCTTCTGAAATGACCCAAAAAAGTTTCCAAGGGAGTGCAAAGACTTTCTTTCCTTTTTGCTTTTCTGTAGAAAAATTTCTTCAGATTTCAAATTTCTCTCTTTCTCTGCCTCAATTGTTGTTGCCTGTCTGGAATATCAATTTTTTTGCGTAACGTCGCGATTGATTTAATAGTATTGTTTGTATGTCGGAATAGATTTACTAAAGTCTTATATTTTTTCAGATATCAATGAATGCAGCAATAATCCTTGTGCAGAGAACGCTATATGTACCGACACGGTTGGAAGTTTCACATGTACTTGTAAAGAAGATTATACGGGAGACCCTTTTCAAGGATGTGTTGGTAAGATCATATAATCCTTTTCTCGTGTTAGTAGCAAATTATTTACATCCATAGCTTTAAATCTAAATTGAAACTGACTTTTTTGTTATTGGGTTAAAGCCACTTTGTGCTAAACATTGACAATTAAGAAGAAAAATCGTTAGTCACCTCAGCCTTTGTGTCAAAAACTTTGCTAAGTGTTAAAAGGGTAATACAGGAACGTCATTGAGAAGAATTTAATTTGTAAAAACTTTTAAACTAAAAGCTCAATAAGGTTTTTCACAGATGACTGAAATTATATTTAGTGAGTCATAGAAAACACTGTAAATATCTGTACCAAAGAAACCGAAATTCTTTTAAATTTCCGTATGAAGAAATTTTGATATCTAAGCATACTTGAGTAAATATAAATAGCATATGGATGGGTGAAGCGAAAGTGGTATAAGCCATGTTTTATTCATTTCGAGAAACAAATAATTTTATTAGATTTCTTATAGCAAATTCCACAAATCGTTTCCCGTATTGACATTTAAACACACTGTTCTCTGTAAGATGTACTGTAAGAACTGTTAGTAGATTAATTATTATGAAAAGGTGCGATTTACTTAAACGGTATTTTGAAGTGGGTACTAGTAAAGGTACTAATTTTTATTTATCGAAACTTGTTTAATTAAATTTAAATATGGACTTGAAAAATACCATTATCGTTACTTTGTCCAAATGGCATTTAATACTTCTAAAATTATTACTGAATTTCAAAGTACATGAACAGTTATAAAACAAACTCTGCGCACAGTCGATACGACTTATTTACACCACTAAGGCCAAGTTTTCCGACATCCAAATAAGAATCGGCTAAGAATGACTCAAAGACAATCCATTTTAATTAACATAGAGGGATCTGTTGGATAAGAAACTGAATTTAAACTAGGGATGACAAAGAAAATTCTGACATGAATATCCAGATAACATACTGTATTAGTACGTACTTACTTTATAAAAACGTCATAAGCCAACTGTAGAATAATATTCGAATAACGAATAGTTTCTTGATGGCGGATACCCGATCACGATTAAAAACCGGATAATGAATAACATCAGGAAGGTGAATAACGTCAGGATTTCAACAGGTTTACCCTTCATCCACCATCCGGAAATTGTTATATATTCGGTTTCCTTAAAAAAAATTATCCGGATTCAATCATCCGTACTTTGAACAGATTTAAGTATGCAGTTTCCATCTCCAGTTAATTCAGAATAGTCAAAACTCTACTTACACCACTTTAACTTTAACCTATCCATATGCTCAATTTAGTCACAGTGGCGTATGTCCCGACTTACACCACTAGTACTTTCAATGTAACCATTGTTCAATTTCCTGTGAAAAGAGGGGTTTGATTTATGAATTCACGTTCGGTTTTAGAACTTAACCTAAAAAGCAAATTTGCAGGTGCAGTTTTCATTTCAGTCCGCGCAATACCCACAAATAACCAGCAGTTTCAGCGTGTTTCAGTTGCACCTTACATTTTAGCGCCAAAAAGTAATATAATAAAGTTTGTCTACAGCTTATGACTAAATTGATTCGGAATTAACTATTTTTTTATAAAACCTACTTTTTATTTCATTCCTATTTACAATTTTTTTATCTTTTTATCATTTATCTTATATGTACAATATACGTAGTAGCGTTGATTCTGTAAGTCTGTGTATAGGATATATGTAGTAATGCGTATCTTTCTTCACAGATATCAATGAGTGTGTTGCTCTCGATAAACCATGTGGAACAAATGCCATATGTGAAAATGCACAACCTGGTTACAATTGTTTGTGTCCTCAAGGTTATGCGGCGAAACCCGATCCATCAGTTGCGTGTGAACAGGTAAGATTATGTTGCGGAATTTCTTCGATTTTTCTTTTTTTGTCTTGGTATAAGCCCAGATTGTTGAAGAGGATTCGGGAGGAGTGGATAAGTTATTGAGGACAAGTGATGTAGCTTACATAGTATAAATTTAAATAGAAAACTCACATAAAATAAACATTACTCTGGGTGTAAATAGAAACAAATAGAGGAAGTTTAGAAATTTACGTCATCTTATTACTTGCTGATTGCAAGCTGAATAAGAATTATAATCTGGCGATAGCTGTGAAATTTTACTAAAATTACATTTGGAAAAAGCCTTAACCAATCAGGAAAGTCAAAATTAGTAATGTAAACAAAATAGACAAGTATACAGGAAGTATAAAGCTACAAATAATCGAAGTGAAAATAAAAAATGTAAGAAACGCAAATTTCAAACGTAAGCTGTAACACAAGAACTTACTTACCTAGTTTATCAGTCAAGAGAAAAGGTACTTTTTTAATTAAGAGTTTATGTTTTATCTCAAACTGCTTTTGGTGTATAGAAAACAAATACAGAATAAAATACTGCTAGAAATTCTCTCCTCACTTCAAAAAGTGTAAATATACCTATTTTAAAAATGAAGAGAAAGAATGGAACAAGTTATTTCAACAAAAACGATGCATTTAGTCTATTTATATGTGTGTTAAAATTTCAACTCATAAGCTTGTTTGCGAGAGAAAATATAATCGATGTGTCTTGTAAAGATATTTTTTGTATATTTCTTTATGGTTACATGGTATATTAAATTAATATTCAAACATTAGTTTGAAAATTGTTACAGTAATCAAAGTGACATTTCGTTTACTATTACAATCAAACTATATTCGATATTTTGCATATCCAGGCATAAAGTAGCTGTTAGATACAAAAGAGAAAGAACTGATGGAGAGCCTGTGGAACGTGAACGATACAATTCTGAGCAAATCAGATAAAGTTTTTAAAATCATTATGGAAAAACATATTAATAGGTAATATTAATTTAACAATAGTATATGTTGATGTATGTAATTCCTTTCAAGAAGTAGGCAATTCCTTTATATTTATTTTTATTGATTGATTATAAACATTCTTCATTTTGTTCTATCTACTCTTAGGTCGATGTCGGTATATTGTGTGATTCCAACTTCGACTGTGTTAACAACGCTGAGTGTATAGAATCACAATGCTTTTGTCGAGACGGATTTATTGCTCAAGGTGCAGTGTGCGAAGACGTCGATGAATGCAAAAACGAACCATGTGGTCCTTTCTCTGAGTGCACTAACACGCCGGGAAGCTTCCACTGTGAATGTGAAGCAGGTTTTGTGGGAACTCCTCCAAGAATAATGTGCAAAGGTAAGATAAAAATTATTAATATTTTGTGTACGAGCAACTTTATTCTATTCTGACGCACTGATGTATCTATACTGCCTACTTAATATTTAAAAATCAACATAAATTAAAAACCAGATCTCAAAACATCTTGTTACGGAAGGGTAAAAACAGATTTCTTTCATTCTTTTTTTTCTGGCTTGAGACAGGCTGCAGACCAAGTAAGTATTAAGTAAAACATATTTCAGAATTCAGAATTTTATACAAGAGAACATAAGCATGCATTTTTAGGAAAATATTCAGTGTGTAAAACTTTATCTTATAGTAGATTTATTATGGTTGAAACAAGTCAACTACTCGGTTTTCTGAAACTAGGTGTCTTTTAAGTAAGAAGTTACTACGAAACAGAAATTTGAAAAATAATATACGTATAAATTTTAAATACTTTAGTCTTATTTTAAAATATTCTCCCTGTTTTGAAAATATCTTGTCGAATAACATTATCTGTTATAATATTTACACAGAATTATAGGTGTCTTGTATAAGAATTGCAGTAGTTTCCAAATGACAATAGATAGAACTGTGTAAACATTATACAAAATGTCCTTTTCAGGGGAAGAGGTTAAGAGATTCTGTTTTCCTTTCATTGATAGCTTAAATGCAATAAGAAAATATAAAATGAAATTTTAAAACATTTTTTCAACTTACTTTTATAATTACTGTCATCTCCAATATTATACTTGAATTAATTAGTTTTGATGATTCATTACTAATATACTTCTTATTATATGTTCTTTTAAAAATATATAATAAATATTAATTTTAATCTTTATTAATATATTGACATTTAGCGAGAATGATTCATCAAAAAATACTAATAAATGCATGTGCATGAAGTTAATAATATATTCTATAATAACAGCACTAACATTGCTTTTTATTACTGTTTTTCTATAAAATTATTTAATATTTTGCATGCTGTGATAATCAAAATTTTTGACTTTTCTCTACAGACCTAAATGAATGTCTAAGCCATCCCTTTCCCTGTGGTACTAATGCAAAATGTATTAACGTGCCTGGAGGTTACAGATGTGAATGTCCTTTTCCTCTTGTTGGTGATTCCTTTCGTGAATGTTTCAGTGAGTGTTACTAACCATAACAAGTAAACCGGATGGCAACATTTTTAATTCATCTTCCC
>JAGDQP010031567.1:0-21864 GCA_022664845.1 Lepisma saccharinum
TATATATATATTCGGGGAGAGGCCTCATCCACTAGTGGATTGAATATATATATATGAACAGAATGTAAAACTTTATCAGCTTATGAACTAGGTACAGAAACATTCCACCGAGCTTATAGGAGAAAAATTATTTAATGGAAATATAAACTGATGATGGGTATAAATCCCAGCAAAATATTTTTGGTAAAATTCTCCAAAACTGGAAATTATTTATTAGTTTCATTATTATTCAATTGTCTTCAATTATTGGTTGAGTACTGTATCGAATGGCTTTACAGGGCTCGTACTATGCTAGTCATGAACATGTGAGATGACAAAGTGGAGTTTCCCTCTGAAAGTTGAATTGTTAGTCTTCAAGGACGAACACGTTAACACGAATTTGTAAAAGCAAGATATGCGATTCCCATGCAGTGTATATGCTCCTAAGAAAACAGCAGTTATACAAGCAAACATGTGGACTACTTTCCATGGTATAGTAGATGTTACAAACGCCTTACGTCATGGCACGCTAATAAAGAAAGCGAAACCTTCTCTGAAGCTATTCATACCAGATGAACTTGATGTTTCTCTGTATTTATTATAGTCAAAAAATAAACAGCAACGATATATTCTGAATAGTTAATACGAAAAAAAATTTAAAAAAATAAAAAGACAGAGAGAAACGGTGTCAAAAACGTAATAGTCCAGATGGCTCCGAACTAGTATTGAGCAGGTGAAAAAGTATTCACAATACAGGGTAAGTCAAAATGATGTACCCGAATTCATAAATTTATTTTGTGAAATATAATGAACATATCTGAATGTAATACATGTGGTAAGAAGGGTAACTCTCAAAGTTTTTTTCAGTCACATCACAAGTGCTCTATGTGAGCACCTCGCGTAACACGACACACATCAAGCCGATAGTCTATCTCCTGCCAAACCTTGTGTAGTGTGTCACGGTCAATCTCTGCAATGGCTGCTGTGATGCGGGCGCGAAGGTCACCCAATGTTGTTGGAAGTGGTGGTACGTAAACACGATCCTTTATGAAACCCCACAAAAAGAAATCACACGGGGTCAGATCGGGGGAACGAGGTGGCCAACGAATGAGAACTCGATCCTCCTGAGTTGCACGGCCTATCCAGCGCTGTGGCAATGCCTCATTGAGATGATCCCGAACGCTGCCATGGTAATGCGGAGGGGCACCATCCAATTGAAGAATGAAATCTGCACTATCCTCTTCGAGCTGTGGAAGGAGCCATTGTTGCAGCATATCAAGAAAAACATGTCCTGTCACAGTAGGTTCAAGGAAGAAAAAGGGCCCATAATTTTTTTCAGGGGAAATGGCACAAAACACATTCACCTTGGGTGAATCGCGTTGGTGTTCCACAACTGCGTGGGGATTATCAGTTCCCCAGATCCTTACGTTGTGTCCATTCACATTCGCAGAAAGGTGAAACACCGCTTCATCACTGTAACGTAACCTTTCGGCGAACCCATCCTCTTCCATTAACGTGAGAAAATCATTCACAGAAAGACGCTCGAGCAGCATAATCAGTGTCTCTTAAGGTTTGTAGCAGTTGCAAGCGATAGGATTTCATTTGTAAACGTTTCCGCAGAATTCGCCATACAGTTTTCTGTGGCATTTCAAGTTCCCTCGCTGCCCGGTAGGTAGACTTCTGTGGACTCCGCACAAAACTGGCGCGAACACGTTCCACTGTCTCTTCCTCAGCTGAAGGACGGCCAGTCGATTTTCGCTTACAGATGCAGCCCGTATCTCTGAATTTTTCATACCACGTACGAATGGTTTTTCCAGTAGGTGGGTTTCTGCCATACTTGGTACGGAAATGCCGTTGAACACTCATCACAGAGTTGTTTACATGTTAATCCAGCACACAGAACGATTTCTGCTCTCCAGTCAGCGCCGTTTTCGTTAACTGCTTCCAGCGCCGCGTAGCGGTAGACAATGCAACCACGCGGGACATAAACTAAACTCAACTAAACTTTGAACTTTTGCCTTTCCTTGCGCGTAGCTCACACTAAGATATGTTCATTATATTTCACAAAATAAATTTATGAAATCGGGTCCATCATTTTGACTTACCCTGTATAATAAAAAGGAAATAAAAACAATTGCAGGCAAAGTTTGACATTGGCGGTTTTCAGGTTTTTTAAAGAATTGCTACTGCAAGAGAGAGACCCGCCACATATCGCACTAAGAAATTTTCAGTACCAAAAACCATTAAATTCCCTGATTTTGGCCTCTTGCTATTTTTACAAACATTAATTGTTTGTATCTGTCAAGGATTTTCTTACGTTTGCAATATTAACGTTCAAAAACTACAACTAAACAACGCATACGATTCGTATGCTGTTTGTATCAGAGAATGCTAACGCCCGCGAAGATCGTGGTCATGTGGCCACGGGCGAAACAAGGTTGGGCATCACTGGTGTACATACAATTAAATGTAATAGTTATCTTAAATAACACAACCATATGGTATTAAATATGCATTTACTGTACGTCAACAATATTTCGCTTGAATTATTAAACATCCTCTGGTTCACATCAAACATTGTTGACTTGAACTAAATAAATGTTTAACATACTGTGGTTCTGTTTTCCAAATCTATTTCAACACATGACTCAAAAAACTATTTAAGTAACTACAACATTGTTTTTTTTTCTTCTTCTTCTTAAAAACACACAACCCATTTTCATATTCCAGGTGTACTGAAAACTGATTTCCCTAACTCTTCCCACTTTTGCAAAACAGTATGAACATAGAATTAGTGAAACCTGTCCGTGCGTGAAGTGGTAACAGTTCACTGTGTTTATATACTAGTTGGGCCGGGAAACCGGGACATGACCGGCAAACCGAGACTTTCGCCCCAAAAGGCTTCTGCCAATAACTGGGAGGAGACCCCTTAATTCCTCTTGCTAAGGCTTAAGAGAACCGACCGCGGTATACGCTTAGTGTCCAATCCATAAGTTCACGTCGTGAGGAGTGTTAGTACCTAAGCAACTGCTTGGCGAACGAACATGGATGGGCTGCTCACCAACCCGCATTAGCTGACAGCGTGGTGAGTCAAATTTCTGCACCCCTCCTTTCTTTACACATGATGGTACAAGTAACGACACAGACTCGGAGGACGGAATGCAGCTGGCAACGACAGCGGTCAGTCCTGCAGGAAGTCAGAGGGTCAAAATGCCCGGGTTTGGACTGTAGACTGCCAGGACACCGACACGGCAACTCGAACGGACCTACACGTGGCGACCCTCAACTGTCAGTCACTTGCAGGAGAGGGCAAATTAGAAGAATAGCAGAATGAACTTAAGAGGATTAAGTGGGACATCATAGGACTATCAGAAGTGTGGAGGAAGAATGAAGAACAGTTGGAACTACCGTCGGGGCACACGTTCTACTTTAATGGAACAGAAACTGGAAAACCGACAGGCGTTGGCTTTATAATTAATAAAGACCTGAAGTCACGGATCACAGAAATTGAAGGAATTTCAGACATAATCGCACGGATAGCAGTAAAGATAAACGACAGATTCAGTATGGAAATTACACAAGTGTATGCTCACACCCGGAGGTAAAAATCGAAGACCTAAACGAGGAGATACAGAAGATTTTGGATAGTAGCAAATCGCATTACAAAATTGTAATGGGAGACTTCAGAATGCGAAAGTAGAAACGAAGCAGAGCAGTGACACGAAAGTTGGAAACTGAATTTGGCAAAAGAAACAAGAGAGGAGAGAAATTAGTGGAATTCTCAGAAGCCAACCGACTGTTCATTTCCAATACATTTTTCAAGAAACCGCCCGAGAGGAAGTGGACATGCAAAGGCCCAAATGGGACCAAAAACAAAATAGACTACGTTCTATTGATTAACAGGGAAATTCTGCAAGACGTGTCTGTTCTGAACAGTTTCAAAGTCTCGAGTGATCATAGGATTGTGAGATGTAAGCTGAAACTAAATACTAGACTTGAGAGAAATAAGCTTATCAGAGGAAACCCGCCACTTTTAGATCTGGAAAATCCTGAGAAAAACAGAGAGACATTTGAGATAGAACTAAGCAACAGATTTAGCGCCTTGAAAAAGTTAGAGGATGAAGAACATCAAAAGCAGAAACAAAATACTGGTCGAGATAATAAGAGAAACAGCCAAGGAAATAGCAGGCACCAGAAAGAAAAGAAAGAGCAAAATCCCAAAAGAAACTTAACTCTTGATGAAGAGAAGAAGGGAAATGAAAGAAGAGGAAAATTACATAAAGAGGATTGAATACATAAACTAAATAAAACCGTAAGGAAGAAAATAAGAGAGAATGTACGAAGATATAACAAAAATCTTGTTAGAAATACAATCGAGGAAAACAAGAGCCTGAAGAAAACCAAACAACAGTTCATGACAGGGAAAAAGCAAATTATTGCAGAAAAGAGACCAGGCGGGAGCGTAACACGAAATAAGAAAGAAATTATAAACATATTTGAAAATTTCTACAGAGAATTGTACTACTTCGAAGAAGAGCTAGGAAATGAGGACTCAGAAGAAAATGATGTAATGTCCCAGACGTAATGAAAGAAGTGGATAAAGTACTTCGAGGGATGAAGAACGGAAAATCGCCAGAAGAAGATGGACTCACAGCAGAGATGTTTAAATGGGGAGGTGAAAACATTAAAGAGGAACTTGCGAAATTATTCTCAATGCCCTCAAATTGGAATAATGCTGTTATAATTTTGTTGTACAAGAAAGGGGAAGAAGAACGCGTCGAAAACTACAGGCCAATTACTTTACTGTCAGTTCTATACAAAATGTTCACCAAAGTTATTTTGAATCGTATTGAACGGGACTTGGATTTTAACCAGGGAAGGAAACAGGCCGGATTTCGTCGTGGATTTAAAACAATGGATGAAGTTCCGCAAAGGACTAATGAATATGAACTTCCACTATGTTTGGGATTCGTAGATTTTGAAAAAGCTTTCGATTCGGTCTCCTTGTCAGCAGTACTTAAATCACTTGAACATTAAGGTATTGAAAATGTATACATCAACCTAGTGCGAAACATTTATTCGACTGCTACATCCGTCATTAGACTACATCAAGAAAGTGAAAATTTTGAAGTTGGAGAAGGGGTAAGGCAAGGAGATTCAATTTCTCCAAAATTGTTTTCTACGGATCTGGGGACAGTGTTCCAAAATTTAAACTGGAATGAAGTTGGAATTAAAATCAATGGCGAATATCTTCATCACCTACTGTTCGCTGATGATACAGTCCTGTTTGCTTGAAGGGCAGAACTGGAAACCAGAATGGAAGAACTGAGTAACGAGAGTTCGAAAATTGGCCTTAAATTAATTTAAGTAAAACGAAAGTCATATACAATCAACATGTTGCAAAGAAGAAAATAGAGATTAGCGGAGAGACAATAGGCATAGTTGATGAGTATGTTTACCTAGGCCAGCTCAAAACATCGAATGCCAAGTTGATTGATGAAATAAATAGAAGATGTAAAATGGCGTGGGGTTCGTTTGGAAGACTACACTTTATTTTCAAAAGCAAACTACCAATGTGTCTGAAGCGTAAAGTTTATAATCAATGTGTCTTACCTATAATGATGTACGACTGTGAAACTTGGACATTGAATGCGGAAACGACTCAAAGACTGAGAGTCACACAAAGATCAATGGAGATATGTATGTTAGGAATAACCAGGAGGAACAGGAAGACAAGTAAATTGATTCGCGCACAAATAAAAGCAGAGGATGTAATCAAGACTGCGAAGAAGATGAAGTGGAAATGGGCCGGTCACATAGCTAGACGAACAGATGGAAGGTGGACGACAAATGTACTACATTGGATTTCTGAGAAAAAAAGAAACGACTGAGACGACGCCCAAATGCAAGATGGGTAGATGAAATCAAACTTTTTTCAGGAACTACAAGGATGAGGATAGCAGCAGATCGAGATACGTGGAAAGTAAAGGGGGAGGGAGGCCTTCATCCAGCAGTGGATAGAAAACGGCTGAATATGATTATTATTATATTCCAGGTAACTTTGCATTCGGGAGGTCCAGCATTCGATATCAGCTGCCGACCATCCTAACGACAGCAGGTAAAATGCCTGGATGGTACTTTTCACACAGGCCCTGGCCGACTGCTTTCCCTTACACTTTCCGCCCTGAACCATACTTGCTTAAAAGCCATAAGTAATGAAAATTCCAAATTAAATTCAGGTATGAACAAGAGTAAGCACCCGAGTAGGTTCAGGAAATAAACAGCATAAAAACTAGGATAATGCCGTAAGGGCTTTCTAAAGCGTGTGTCACGGCAAGTGAAAGCGTTCTGCAGTGACAGTGAAACGGCTACGAACAATATATGCCCGTGGGATGCAGGATTTTTTTTTTTTCTTCAGACTGTATGCAGGGCTCCACATAGATGCATAGGTCTGATGAAGTATCGTGGATTTTAAACACTCATTTCCGTGTTTCCAGAAATCGAAGCCTTCTCTTGCTAACTTTGAAATTCATCCAAAAAGTTGACATGGTATACAAAAGTTTCGCAGAACTCTCGGAGTGCATAAGGCAAGATTAAGCTGGTTTTAAAGAGAGTTTAGTTAAGAAGCGATGATGCCCCTCAATTAGTCTTTTAGAACGGCTAAAATCTAACTGTGAAATGTCTTGGTTTATTCCATCTTTTATGACTTGCTCTCGAGTGTTATCACTGATAGGATACAAAGCAGGATCAAACACAAAATCTTTGTCATACTTTTCGGAGTGTTCTGTAGTATTTATCTTCCTCTGAGAAATTAAATTAGAAAAATCTTTGTTGTCTACCATTTCAGCATGTTTAGATCACTCATTTTTGCAGTCCTTGAAATCATCGCCCTTTTGTTCTGTTGTTGGTGTCCCAATTTCACCACTACTTACAAATTCTACTGCATTAGGAGATTTTGTAGCTGGGTATGATTCGTTTTGGGATAATTCTGGTTTTTGTCCAGATTTTTGGGTTTCCACTTGGCTTTTCCTATCAGGTTATTCTGATCCATACCCAGTTTTTGGTTTTCGAAAAAATGTTAAATACTTTGCAGTCTTCTTTACTACTTCCTGTTCTTTTTCTAACGCTGTTTTTTGTAAGCAGCACAGCTTAAACGCTTCCTGCCGTCACTAAGGGTTTATTGCTAGTATCGCACGCACACGTATTTTTTAAAAATCGATAAAACATCTTGAACTTAACCAAGAAGTGAGAAAAAATAATGAAAAATATGTGCATTCCCCTTAACATTAACGAACGTAACTACCACATTACAAGAAAAAATTATGGGTAGCGTGTCTGCCAGCCAAGCGGCATTGGGTAGGTCGAGCGTGGGCACGAATCATGCTCCGGCCGGCAATCCTGACTGAGGTTTTCCTCAGTCTCAACAGGCGAATGAGACCGGGATGGTACCTTCTGTAAGGCTAGAGCCGCTGCCTTTGCACATCTTTGCGCCTCCCCTATCCTAGCCTGAGCCTTAGGTGCCTAAAGTCAATATAATAAATTCAATTATTTACTTGAACACAAGAGAAAATGAAGTACTTACTCATTAGTTTTTATTCTCTCTTGTCATTTTTCATTGATTTAAAGCTTTGATGAATAAAGTTTGATCATTAATCAACTTAATTGGAACGCTATACTTGTATATTAAAGTCTGCAGGGGATCGGCCCATAAATTGCCATCTGAACTTCTCGGGTTCTTGTCGATCCTGGGCCTTTTGTAGCTATTTCGCAACTAGGCCAGGGCAAGAAAAGAAATACAATTTCAGGCCTAACAATAACGTATCAATTACGCGGTAATTAATGTAAATAGACACTTTGCAGTTAGATAGTGAAAATGTTGTTACCTACCAAAGGTAATAATTATAAAAATTATATATACTTTTCTGTTTTCCGAACGTTGAAAGGTCACGGCTCCCTATTAACTCAGGTTCACTCTCATTTTTTAAACTAGAATTATCCTCAAGAAACTCAGCAGCTCCATGTTTATTATACACGTAATAGCAGCATTTCTTCTTGGTAAGAAAAACTTCTTCACTCCGTTTGGATAGTAAAATATGTAAATGATATGTGAAAAGTTTACCTTTAGTTCTCGAACTCTTCTTCTTAAAGAACAAACATTTTTTTTTTTTTTTTTTTTTACCAACTGTCCTACAATTCATAAATATGTTTGATTTCTGGTAAGCTTTCCACCTTTCATAACAAGACGAGATTTGCAAATCAGTGTTGTAACTACTAGTGATTTGAAATTGGCCAACATTGCCAGAGTTATTTTCCCCAGTTGGCTGAAATATAATTCGATGACATTTTTTGTATACTATTTTAACACAAGTTTCATACTGTTTGAGCTCCAAGACAATATTTTATCAGTATTCCCAACTACTGTAATAAAATATTACAACTTTTGGAGGTAGAAACTTATAAGGAGAGCTTCAAACTGAATAGGGAAACATCATCATGGTTTTCAGCTTCAGAGCTAAAATCAATCACTAGTACCGCAATAATAATTTTAAAAAAAAGTTTATTTTGGCGACCCCGGTTTACAGGTAAGAGATACTAACTACTGTATGTATAGGGCGGCTTCTCGATAAGCCTTTCTTCATGGGCGGCACACGCGGCCTCCGCCTTCACATTATGCAGGCTTCCCATCGCGTAAACTATCAATATTTTTTTTTTTCAAACTTCATATTGAACTTTTTCACATTTTCAAAAATGCTGCCCCTGAAATTTGGTCAAAATTTGATGCCCTGGGCTCTAGCCCTTGTAACCCCCACCTAAATCCGTCACTGACTATATACTTAATCAATACAATATTCAACGAGAAACAATATGGAGCTCGGCGATGCATCAAAGATGTATTTTACTCCAAACCATTGTCAAACTTTCTACCTTTTTTTAATTACTAACGATCAGTTGTTTTCACTATTCAAAGATATCATGCTTTTTAAAGTTCACAGTTGTGACCCCAATTCTTAAATTAGGGCCTACAAGTTTCAAAGATAGCGCTGAGAAAAAAACTCGAAAACTACGATCAGGATAGTCGGTGTGAGGGGGATGCGAATCCGCGCCCCTTCACCAGATATTATCCGAAGTCTGCTGGACGAAAACTTATGTGATTTACTCCATTATCCATGAGTTATGACATATAATTCACTTCAGACAAGTTAACAGTGTGAGATAAAGGACAATGAATGTACTTGCATGTAAGGTACACCTATTCAACCTTGTTCGATGGAATAATTGGCCACGATCTACGGTTATGATTGTTGTCAGAATATCCTAGACCTTTACACAACGAAGAAGTGTTTCTCTTTATTTAAATTACATTACGTAGGCCCTTTAGGCAACTACAAACTAGTCACAAACTTACATATATTCCACGAAGCTGCTCGAAATTGAACTTTCGGCAATAAGCACTGACAATGTTGTTTCTTGCCCCAAGGGTATTTTCACATTCGCATTGTCTATTCTGTTAACCTTCTCCGTGGAGTTAGCTTACGTAATGGGTGAATATTTTTACATCGTCTCAGAATAAATCTGCATGAAGTGAATGTATACATAAGTTGTATTCTTTCATTCATGACCTATCCCATTGCAACATATACAAGGAGTCGATGGATTTATTCCCAGCAAGTGTAATTCACAATGTTAACGATATTAGCTTTGCACACGCGTTTAAATTACTATAGCTGTTCTTAACTACATAAATTATTCTACGAATGGATCTCATCTAGAAAATACAGCAAACGAATGTTCGATTTACATCACATGCAGGCGTCTGTACCTTTCCAGAAATGAAGTGGTTGAGAATTGATACTTTGAAGGCGAATAAAACAATTGAAATATGAAGAAATTCTTCTGCACGAGTAATCAACATCACGACCGACTTCTAAGAGAATGGAATTATATGGACTTTTAGAAAAAGGTTTCGCTCTCAGAAGTTTTTTCCCTACAGAAACGTTGATTTTTCACGTTTAACCTGGTATTCACAGTTTGCAACACTGCATTCTGTGCTTCACACATATTATGAAGTTTACCATCACTAGAAGATACCACATATCCAATAAACTGACGTACTTCCCTTTGAAGTAATTAAACGATATACCAGGTTGGCAACACTGTCAACCCGATGGAGTATCTTTTTAATGTTAATGTCCAGCGTACAGATGAAATGACGAGTTATTTACCATTGTAAGGAGTGGACTTTTAGCTCCGAGTTGGAAACTGTATCTCGAAAACGATGCGCAATTCGACTAACGTTTATAAGAACGTTTCTTCTTGCTTCCACGTCAAGATTCACTTTCCCAAGTTTGTCCCCATCTTTTTTTATACGCTGTAGATAAGCAGTGCTCCAAGTGGGTTAGCAAAGGCAGATGAACGCTTGGAGAAGTGGGCCAGAAAAGTTCGGGTACGCCTGCAACTAGTGGCGCCTATTGGCTATTGAATGAAAAGGAAATTAGCTCCCATTAATAAAAGGTAGAAGTACGCCAAATCCAGAATGAAAAGGGTGAGGGCACGACATGCCGCCTTGTCACCCTCCACTTCGAGCACTATATATAAGAATTGTTGTTCCATTAACTCTTCCCAAAACGCGAAAACTCCATTGCTGACTAATGTTCTAATCAAATGCAAGGCACTCCAGCTCCCTTTAAGGTTAATGTAAAGTAAAGAGGTCAATCAAAAGATGGCAGCACTGCCTCAGTATATATCTAATGTATTTTCATCGTTGCACAAAATTTCAATGCTGCTCCTATAAATTCAAGCCTAGAGAGTTCTAACTTTCAGGGAAGAAAGTTCGTTTCGCTTCTGAAAGTTCATGACCAATTCAAGAGTTCGAACTTTGAACAGATTTTTTATTTTCTTTTTTGTTTATTGTTGGCATCACTTGATTTTTCTTGTGAATATTAAAACCTATAACAATGAAGCTCTTTCAACAATGAACAAAAAAAAAAAAACCGGCATTGATCGAACTCTTGAATTATGAACTTTCTTCCCTAAAAGAGAGAACACTCTAGGCTTGAATCTCTCTAGGCAGCATTGAAATTTCGTGCAACGATAAAAATACATTAGATATATACGAAGGTAGTGCTGCCATCTTTTGTTAGGGATCGCTGCTTTACATTAACCTTAACTTAGTTCAGTCGTCTAACTGCAACTCTGCCAATTCGTATTCACACAAGGGAGAGAGTTATTAGAAACAAGGAGGCGGAAAGGTTGTATTCTCGTAACGTTGAGTGAATTCTTTCCTGCACCTCATTCGCCGTGGGTGGGTCGTCTTTCCATTTGATTTTTATTATAATATCAAACGCATTAGTATTGTTGCAGGGAAGTGTTTACTCTTACAAAATGGTTTTATAACAAGTATCTTAATAAAGGACAAACCTGGAAAAGGACACGTCCTTCCCAATCCTATGACTGATTAATCACACTTCCTACTCTGCTCACACGCAAGAAAGAAGAAAACACTCACATACATCCAACAGCATCCGATCAACATTTTTCAACATTTAAATTCCTTGGAAACAAAATATATCAGTCGCCTGCAAACGTTCTTTCTTTGCTGCTTGCACAGTATTATCGCTTAATTAAAGAGCACGCAACACGAGTTTTTAATATTTTGCAAACCTTGCTGTTTCGTTGTTGTCCAAGGTTCACCCACATTCCAAGGTGAACAGCACAAAACACGAAGCAGACTCCATCAATTATCGAATCATGGGCAACAGACCAGAGAGTAACAAGAACATGTTGTGCATTTCTTTCATGCGTCAAGGTTGGATGCCTCGTATAACGGCTAACAAACACGTTTATCATTGGGAAGTCACAACGGATGAAAACAATTTTACTGCAAACGGGGGACCGGAAGATATATTCACACCGAGATCATAGAGCGGAAACTACATTTATAATAATAATCATCATCATCCAGAATTATATCTGGTGTAGTAAAAAGTAATCCATTATTTTGCCAATAGATGGCTTCAGTGATCTGTATCTCGCGTTGTATAAGTCCGATCGGGTTCAACGAGATGGCGTTCAAACGATGAGATTGTGTACTACAAACACTGTTCAGATAGTTGTGATGAGTTGACTCAGTGTTGTGTGAGCGCGCGTCAAAATGGACACTAGCAAAGAGAAAATACGCTATATTTTACAGTTTTTCTTCGATAAAGGCGAAAACGCAAGCCAGGCGGCTGCAAATGTGAATAGTGTTTATGGTCCTGATACTGTAACAGCCAATCACGCGCAATTTTGGTTTCGTCGATTCCGTGCCGGTAATTTTGACGTCAAAGATGTACCACGCACTGGAAGGCCACGTGTCGAACATGTCGATAAAATCATGGACATTGTCGCGTCCGATCGTCATGTAAGCACTGTTTCGATTGCCCAAGAGCTAAACATTGCACAAAAAACCGTGTGGAACCATTTGCATAAGGCTGGATACAAAAAGAAGCTTGATGTATGGGTGCCACACGAGTTAACGCAAAAAAACCTCATGGACCGAATTTCCATCTGCGAATCGCTGCTGAATCGCAACAAAAGCGACCCATTTCTGAAGCGGTTGGTGACTGGTGATGAAAAGTGGATCACTTACGACAACGTCACGCGAAAACGGTCGTGGTCGAAGCGCGGTGCGCCGGCGCAAACGGTGCCCAAGCCAGGATTGACGGCCAGGAAGGTTTTGCTGTGTGTTTGGTGGGATTGGCAGGGAATTATCTACTATGAGCTGCTCCCCTACGGCCAAACCCTTAACTCGGAACTATACTGTCAACAATTGGACCGTCTGAAGGCAGCAATCGCCCAGAAGCGCCCAGCTTTGGCCAATAGTAGAGGCATTGTGTTCCACCAGGACAACGCCAGGCCACACACATCGATAGTGACTCGCCAGAAGCTCCGGGAGCTTGGTTGGGAGGGTCTTATGCATCCACCTTATAATCCGGACCTGGCACCGAGTGATTACCATCTGTTCCTGTCCATGGCGAACACGTTTGCTGGTGAAAAATTCGCTTCAAGAGAGGCTTGTGAAAATCGACTGTCTCAATTTCTTGCCAATAGGGACAAGGGCTTCTATGAGAGAGGCATCATGATATTACCTTCCAAATGGCAACACGTTATCGAACAAAACGGCGCATATGTGACCTAAATCGGATCATTCTAACTATGGTAAGTCAAGCCTTCAATGTCATGACTTTCCAACAGAAGAATGTACAGACTACGGTGCAGAAGTTTTCTATAAAGACAGTGTCTTCCTTGTAAATGTGCAGCAACAATGAAAGGTTTTTGGTGGACTAGTATTCTAATTGTAGAATAAAACATTCGCCTGATGGGACTGAGAAAAATTCTGATCAAATTGATTATTTAATGTCAAACATTATGGAACTTGTATCACATCTTCAGCTTATAATATGCAAACAAGAATAAATGTTTTTTTTTTTTTAGGTTTTTTTTTTCAGACGTTGA
This sequence comes from Lepisma saccharinum, assembly GCA_022664845.1. Lineage (NCBI taxonomy): Eukaryota > Metazoa > Arthropoda > Insecta > Zygentoma > Lepismatidae > Lepisma > Lepisma saccharinum. The sequence goes on from JAGDQP010031567.1 coordinate 13,474, forward strand.
AAAACACGCGTCTGAAGTTACTTGCGTGATTTTCCGCTAGCCTCTAAAGATTTCGTTATGCTCACGGAAGTTCATCTTCCGTAAGTACACTTAATAAAAGACCAAATAAAATAACGGCACGGTTCGTTCTGTGGACAAAAGAAAATAAGCTGAGAGACTGAGAACATAGAAATTTTCTTTTCCATTATCAACTAATCTTGAAGGAATCGAAAGTTAAATTTTCATTAAAACTAGCGAGTTATCTTTGTCCAAACAACTGTCAAACGCGAGACTGTGGCCCTGATTTTAGCACCAGACAACACCACGCCCCTATATATAGTTTCTTCACAGAAAATGATAGAAACAACTATACCAACGGTTCAGTTGTCGACGTCGCGAACTTAGAATTGGCATTGCAGATGCAAAGATTCGAAACCTGCTACCAATAATCCAGAGTAACATTTTCCAGTTTGACCTTTGAATTTCAAATGAACGCTAAATTAAGTCCCTGTCCTATCCGCTATTTTGCTTATGGCTTTCCCTACAAGAGCGGTTTGCCGAGGGACATCACCCCTTAGATTTGTGATAAGCTTAGACCATAGTTATTGGCCAGCTCATTAAAGGTAACTGAAAAAATAAACGCACAGTGAGTAAATAGTGTGTAAGTGCCTACAAATTATTCACTTTGGTCTTGCAGCAGTAATTGTGCTCTGCGATCATTCTATTAACGGCAAATGCGGTTGTGGATGAATGTGAAAGCTGGTCTGCAACTTATCGTAACAAAAAAAAAACTACTTGCTTCCAGCTTCCACCTTACACAACAAAGAAGAAACTCATGGAATAATAATAATAATACACTTAAAATGGACCTACATAATGATGCGAATGGAGAAAAGAAAGTGACGCCAATATTTTAGAAGCAAACTCTAAAGAAAAACTCTTAACATGGTATAGTACGATACAAGCCGGAAAGATGTAAAAGAAATTGGTTACCATAACAAATACTGGTTTATTCCTGTACAATGTACATTCTCACAGAGTTCATAGCAAAATTGTGCCTACCAAGATACGATATGAATATAAAGCTTCTTATGTAAGAGAATGGAACTTGCGTTCTCACACACTGTACAACAATGAAGCTATAGATATTGTAATTGATGTTAAATGTGTCTGTCAGTCGATCAGCATCCTATCTAAAAGAAAGACCCGATCACTTGCTGAAAATGACAACCGAATATCTCACCTGGAAGACACAAATGGAAGAAAACCTTGGAAAACAAGGTCCGTTATTCCGGACAACCTCGACACACATCTATTTCTTCTCTTCCGTGCTATAAACCTCAACATCGTAACCAGTCAAGTTTTAGCGAGTCATTTGTTTAATTATATTTAAAACAGTGTACACAAGAACCATCTAACGTGCCTATGAACTAACATTTTCACATTGTAGGTAGCATCACTACCATTAATGTGTGAAATATGAACTGGATTGGTACGGCATACACAAACATTGATGCAACAACATCCACAACAAATGCAACCAAGTAGAAACACGCTGGAAACCAACTGTTTCGTCAAGTTTGAACCAAGTTAGACAACGCGAGGTCCAGGTGCTTCAGGGATGAAAGCAACACATACAAATACCGACGTGCACTCGCAATGTAGTCTGAAATACCCTCCAGCACCTCGCAGTTGCAGGCACGTTTATGGCATTCGCAATCTGTGAGAAGGGTCAGTGTACACTTTGTTTTCACAATTTGCAATCTCCTAGAGAGTACATTCGATTCGGTGCTCCCATTACAGGCACTGAAGTTGAAGCTCATCATTTTTTAAAAATGCCATAACAAACTGCTAACAGTCAGGTTTAAGGTTAAAGTAAAGGAAGGATCTTCAACAAAAGATGGCAGCACTATCTCCGTATATGTCTAATGTATTTTTATCGCTGCCCGAAATTGCAATGCTGCTCCTACAAATTCAAGCCTAGAGAGTTCAAACTTTCAGGGAATAAAGTTCATAACCAATTCAAAAAAGAGTTCTATCAGTGCCGATTTATTTTCTTTCTTGTTCATTGTTGTTATGGATATCCAAACCTATAACAATGAAGCTCGTTCAACACTTAAGGAAAAAGAAAATAAAAAATCTACACGGAAAGAACTCCTGAATTGGTTATGAACTTTCTTCCCTGAAAGTTTGAACTCTCTAGGCTTGAATTTGTAGGAGCAGCATTGAAATTTCGCGCAACGATAAAAATGCATTAGACATAACCCTATACGGAGATAGTGCTGCCATTGTTTGTTGGAGTTCTTTGCTTTACGTTAACCTTAACGCACAACCACCTCGTTGCAAGTGCAATTTATAGCCTCCTGAAAAGGTGGTGTGAAAAAGGTTATGTTCTGAATCAGCAGCAATCATTTTTGAATTTGAATTTTATTTATGACCCTTAGGCATATAAGGCTACGGCTGGGATATAGGAAAGTGTCGGCCAAGGCTTAAGTTGTAGGTGCCAACCCGGCATTTGTCTGCTGAGGCTGAGGAAACCCCTAGAAAAAGGTTAGTCAGGATGGTCGACCGCTGGGATTGAACCCTCAACTCCCGAATGCTAAGCCAACGCTCTACCACTGAGTTACAGTTGCTCGGTTCGCAACCACAGAAAACACTGTAGTGAGATCGAATTACTATAAATTCAGAAATGTCTGCCTACCGCAACAAACTTAAATTGCTCGTTCAAGATGCCAGCTGCGAGTCACGGTGGATCGCTCACCTCTGGGGCTTGGGGTCGTCGGTTAGATTCCTCCTCATGCCATGTGGGTTTTGTGATGGACAAACTCCGTGAGGCTTCATTCCACTAATTCATACCATCAACATCCATCCGGCCCGATCCAAAGTTGCCTAAAAATTCAAAGATGCCAGTTCTTCAAAAGAATGTTTCACAACTGAAATCCTACAAAATGTTAAAAATTTGTCTTTCTCCTTCAGATCGAAATTTACGAAGTTTCACTGTACAACGATGTACATTTATATTTCTTCATGTTTCATTTACTCCTTACGCGCTTTCCCATTTGTTCAATGTTGTCCACCAATACAGTGATGGCATGAATTTTTAAAACTCGCATTTATGAATGTTATGCCATGGACCTGAGTTGCAAACCGTCTTCGCCTAAACTGTGTATTCTGTCGGTGGAGGGAAAGGAAAGATAATGGCACTTGCATTAAGAACCATTCCAATATTCCCCTGAAATTTAACAGAATCAGCTTAGGAATCTTTCAGCTAGGGTGAGAATGTGGGAAGTTGGGGTGTGACTGACATAAACCCTGGAAATACTTGATTCACGATGGTCGGCCGCTGAATTCCAAACTAAAAGCTTTCAAAATGGGAAAACAACGCTCCCAACTGATCTGTTTGGCGATATTGCCCTGGTGTGACTTAACAACTTCTAACGTACTCGCTGGTTTTAACTATTTATACGAAAGAAATTACAAGGATACGAGTCACTGAACGAAGGGAATGAAAAGCAACAGTAGTAGAGAAACAACTTCCGTGAACACTAACATTAGGCAACACCCGCTGTGTACTTTCACACAAGATTCTTCTGTTTCTAATATACAACTCACATGCACTTGGTCTTATCTGTTCACATCCACAAAGCTAGACAGGCTCAGTTTACGAGTTTCACCTGATGTTTAAAGTATCCAACAATGCTGATTACCGTATTAACCATTCTAGCATATGCATTAATGTTCTTCTCAGTGAGACACCACCTACTACTTATACGAACCTATCATCTGCGAGAGACATAAAAAAAGTAATTTAATTATTACCATACAGCAGCTTCCTTCCAGACAACAAAAGACTAACATGCAATATAAATGTGCCCCTAAAAACGTTAAAGAAAAGAAGTATTTTATGGCAATAGCGATATAGGGAATGATGAAATGAAGATACCAAATTGATAATTCCGATGAGCATGTTTCAAAAGCAGTCATTCAGAGTGTAAATTATCAAGTGCTGTGTTTTAACTCATGGGCGTGTCGTGAAGCATTACTGCATAAAGAACACTGACAAGCAACCGCTAGCAAGTTGGCGCTCTAGCGTTACGGCATGAGTGACGTATTTTTATATATACAAATACGCATTTCCAAACCTAACCCCACCCCATCTCGATTACATTATAACCCACAAGTTTGCTTTCGGGTAGGTGGGGAAAATGTGTGTACGAACGCCCAAGGCTTAGGGGAGGTGGCCAGATTTGGTGATGCCCGCAGGGCTGAGAAAATTCGCTTTTTTATTTATCTCTAGTTTACGTGAACGATAACAGGTGGTTCTGGCGTCAAATTCTGATGTTAATACTTTCCGGGCCGAACGAGTCGTAATTTAAACGGACGGCACCCGAAACTATGAGTAAGAGACGAACAAGGCAGAATAAAAATGATTGGATTCAAGTAGTACAGGCCGTTGTATGCGTGGAGAAGATGAATGGAAACGGACCGAGAGACTGATAAGGTGAAGACAGTGGCTGACGGACAATGTCAGAAATGATTGATGGGAGTGAAAAAAGTAGATGGTCTGACGAAGGATTGAAGGAAACAGAAATGCCTTAAGAAGCCTTCGCACCAACGCTGCATGTTTTGATATTTTTAAAGATACTGGATAAATGGCAATTAATAATGAAATTTTAGGCCCCAATTATACTTGAAATATGTATCAAATTAACTATCTGGCACTGTCTATTTTAGCTGAGAATTCCCGTAACTGATGACGTCATTCGCCTACACAATTACGGGAATTCTAATTTCTCAGCTAAAATAAGGAATGCCAAAATCTCAGATAGCTCATATGATACACATTCAACATGTATTATTGGGGCCGCTTTCTAAAATTGCATTATTCGCTGTCATTTGTCCAGTATCTTCTAAAAGACGAAAACACACACACGCGACGTAGGTAATAAGGCCTCTTAAGCAACAGAGGATCAAGGCATGATTGGAAAAGCTTAGGGTGATGATGATGATAAAAAGAGACATGTAGGTCTAATGTAAAATGTTTGAAAATAAAATCCGGAATGCATAAACACGAAAACATGCAAAGATAAGTTCTGTTTTTATTCTTCTTAACGTTCCGCATTGTAGCTGGGACTACAATTTCGATGACAAGTTACTTTTTTGTAATGCCAGGAGCAGAACCAGTCTGAAAGGACGTCAAGCGATATACACATGGTTAGGCGTGGTGACCAACTGTTTACAATACTTCCTGTTCCTGATCTAACCCGAATTCTGCTTCTTGTGAAACCAAAATACATCACATAATCTTATTTCATCTAGAAAACAACAGTACCAAACTCCAAGCGGCCGTAGTTTAGTTGGTAGAGCCTTGGCTTCGGATTCGGGAGGCCTTGTGTTCGACGCAAGCGGCCTGACTGAGGTTCTTCCACAGATTTCCTGGTCACACCAGGCAAATTCCGGCACGGTACCTTCAAGTTAGGATCTGCCGACTCCCTTTAGCATCATTTCCCCTACCCTATCCCGGCCTGAGTCATAGATGTCTCAACGCCATAACATACTTTAACTACACATGAATTTAAGTGGCTGTTACTTCAGTTAAAGAACATATTATGGTTCCACTTCCAGAGAATAATGATGTTGCTGACCATACTACGGTTCTCCAGAAATTCTCTCAGTTTCGCCAGGCGAATACCGGAATCATCATCAGACAAACCCTTCTGTGCCCTAAAGAGCGATACCCAAAGGGAGTCACGCCTCAGAAGTAACTAATATAACTTGGAATAATATAAATAGAAGTAATTTATCAAGCGTTAATTCCAGATTGCTATTCCCCAGCAATATAATTACTTAGTTGACAAAACACTGTTACATACATGTACGGCATGATCGTCCAAATTTATGCCCTATTGTTCCACCACTGACTCATTCATTCATAGTAAACATTGGCATTACTCATTTTAATACAACTAAAATTTCTACCGTGAACTTCACTAATCACATGTCCGAGTATGGAGTTTCGCTCACATTATGAAATCTCCTGTTTCAAACATGATTTACATGCTCCATGCTGTGAGTACATATTTGCGCTTTCGTGATCAATAGCATTGTACGTTCAAAGGAAATAGGAACGTTACATCAACAAATAAGATAATAAAAATGAATACGCAGAAGGGCCTTATAAGATGATGATTGCTTATAAGACATGGCAATAAGCTCCTAATATATTTTGGGACTCACCGCGCGTGTTCAAGTCGTTACGGTCGCGTATATCAGGTCAGCACTGGGTACCAGAGCTGAAACCGGCTCACTTTTGATGACGCGGAGACCCAGTCCGAAACTTGACCCGAATGTCTCGGGACCCTGCCTTGACCGACATCACCAGATTGAGTTAACTTCGCAAACCCGATGAACGATCTTGACCCAATTGATCCGGTGCCTAGTCTTGTTCCTGTAGTTAGAATCAATCATGCCAGATTCCTTGAGAAGTGAGCGATGTACGAGTTTAAAAAGATCTTAATCCGAAAATACTTCAAACTCAAAATTCTTTCAGAATAGCCTTTTCGAGGGGGATGAGCACACCTCCGGCGGCATTTTTGTTCTTTCCAGAGATATGAGACTATTTCCATATGCTATTATTACTGTTAGGGACTTTTCGGCGTCGTATTTTCTGTACTCTGGGGAGTAATACTACTGCTCCCAGTCACCGCAGGTAAAAAAAAACTGTTCAAACGTGACAGTGTATAATAAGGAAAGACTAAACTCTGCTGACCCGGTTCAAAGAATGACCCGAATGACCTATTTCAGCTCTTCTGGAGACGACTCTCGCTTAGAAATGTGCTGGCGACCCCTGATTTGAGTTTCCGCAGGGAACTCCTGCTTGTTCTAACGGTTGTTTCTGGAACCCCAGTAAATATCTTTGATTAAATAACTCTTAACATGTACGTACTTGGTCCCACATCAACCACAATACACTCACTCACCAGCGGTACGGATACAGCCCGGGTCGTAGGTTGCGCATACCTGCTCTACATTTTAGGGCACACAGAGACATCTATCAGAAACACTTCCAGCGCTCTCTAACTGTTTCTCACAACAAATTCCAAATTGTTGTTTCTCACAACAAAATATAAAGGTATCAGTTGGCGGGGGGGGGGGGGGGGGTAATAATCTCGGCAACCCCGACTCCAGGAGGAATGTAGAACAAATTCTCTTTCGAAAACGTTTAAAACTCTCTGCTTTCGGCACGCAGTTCTCTGTATGACCCTGGCCGCTTAGACCTGGAATGTTCAGATCAGAATTTAAAACCATGAATAAATACTGGCTTATCACATAAGTAATGTTGTATGTGCGATGACCGCTGCAATGACGCCATCTAACGAGTGAATAGTCAAGTACACGAGAGGTGCCATAGATGAGTCATATAGGGCATTTGATTGTGCAGCAGTGTGTAGAAGGAGAAAGGTCTACTCAACGTTTTGGAAATGTGGCTTGATCGATCATGGCAGTGTCGGAGGGCCATATATAAGGCATGTCATGCTGTATGAATTTCACCAGGGACATCACGAAACATCAATGCCGTATATGGTCAGGGTGCTGTGAGAAAGTGCCAGAAGTGGTTCCAGAGGTTTCGGTCTGGGCACACCCGCCTCACCGATAAGCCACGAGAGACCTGTGCAGCTGGACAGCGATGCCCTGCGAGCAGCAGTGGAGGCAAATCCAATGCAAACTGTTGAAGAACTGGCCAGCGAACTCCAGGTCACCCATTCGACCGTTCATCGTTATCTGCAGGACCTTCGGAACGTGCCGAAACTCTGAAAATGGGTACCCCATGCTTTAACGTCTCAACAGAAGGAGCAGCGAGTTGATATGTGCGGTTCCCTGCTAACCAGTCACAGACGTGAGCCATTTCTGGACAGATTGGTGACAGGGTATAAAAAGTAGGTCCTCTACCATAACATTACACGCAAGCGGCAGTGGGTACCTAAAGGGGGACCGCAGGAACTGTGCCAAAACAGGATCTCCACCCTTATTCAGTGTTTGGAGAGATAATCTATCATATTTTGAGCTCTTGCCACGTAACCAGTCCATCAATGCAGATGTCTATTGTCAGCAGCTTGAACGCCTACGGACTGCATTGTTCGAGAAACGCCCTGCTCTGGTTAATCGCAAGGGTGTGCTCATCCACGCTGGAAAGAACGAAATAGGGTAGTGAGGAAGGGTGTGACGCCGTGGGGTTATCGGTAGCGTACCAGACTACAAAATACTGGGATCTCAGTTCTATTTCTGCTCGGCGTTGCTTTTTTTTCAGTGCTCGCAATTTAATTAGTTTAAACAAACCTTTGTTTGAGCCCTATTCTAAGAAATTTCTTGACAACCACAAAGGAACAGGTTTTTTTTTTCACATGTGTTCTA
>JAGDQP010031568.1:0-20696 GCA_022664845.1 Lepisma saccharinum
ACAACGCGAGATACAGATCACTGAAGCCATCTATTGGCAAAATAATGGATTACTTTTTACTACACCAGATATATGCATAATATATGTCTTTGTGTGTGGGACAGCAAGCGCGCTTTTTCCCCTCAGCATAAACCAAGTGCGAGCCGCGAAACTTCACGCTCTCTTAAAGCACTGTGATAGCTTCCTCGTTATTGACAATTGCAACATTGAGAATACGATTGATTGCGCATTTTCGGTATATATATTGTTCGATGATACATTCAAATTTAGTTCGCCCTTCTAACAGTTTTCGGGTAGAAAACAGTGCGTTAATCTGTAAGAGTACGAAAATTTTAGAGGCTGGTAAACGTGATAGTATTGTTGTTTAAGGTTAGTGTAAATCAACGATCTCCAACAAAAGATGGCAGCACTACCTCCGTATATGTTTTTATCGTTGCATGAAATTTCAATGCTGCTCCAACAAATTCAAGCCTAGAGAGTTCACAGATGAAAGAAAGTTCATAACCAATTCAAGATAAACCTTATTTTTGGTAAACTTTACTTTCTTTTTATATGGACCAGTCTAGCAACTTTGGACTTCGGCCCATCACGATTCGCCCTTTAGCCATTAAAATCCACACCCATGCCCCTGCCGGGACTCGAACCCGGGACCTTCGAGTCGTTGGCTTACCGCCGTAGACCGACCAATTCAAGAGTTCAGTCGGTGCTGATTTTTCTTTTGTGTTCACTGTTGAAACAACTTCATTGGTTTTGATATTCACAACAATCAAGCGATTTCAACAATGAAGTAAAATGAAAATAAAAAATCGGCATTGATCAAACTCTTGGAATGGTTATGAACTTTCATCCCTGAAAGTAAGAACACTCTACGCTTGAATTTGTAGGAGCAATATTGAAATTTCATGCAACGATAAACATACATTAGACATATACGGAGGTAGTGCTGCCATCTTTTGTTAGATCGTTGCTTTACATTAATCTTAACGTACAGGAAGATGTGAAACGCATATGAATGCAGTCTTACTAGTACAAAGGTAAATTAGAGTGTGTACTATTCTAATCCGTAGTTGAAAAAAAAAGGAAAACTTGTTTGTTCGGAAAGTTTTTTGCGAAATAAATTCTGAACCAATTAAAGGTATTGGTGCAAGAGAAAGATAACTTCAAAATTCGTTTCCTCCATCCATAAAATACTGTTCCTAATGAAAGACTTGCGACACATAGTTTGGAGTGTATGATTAGGAAAAGGAAACTGAAAAGCATCTTCATGGTACGTTTCGATGTAAGTATGTGGAGTGACGGTCCTGGCAGATGAGAGAAGGTTAACTTGAGTATTGTGAAAATTACGGTGGAAATATGAATTAAAGAGAGAAACTCTGTTGTTATCTGGGACCACGGTGGCTCAGTTGGTAGAGTGCTCACCTCTGGTGCTAGGGGTCGTCGGATCGATCCCTGCTCATGCCATGTGAGCTTTGTGGTGGACAAACACCGTGTGCGTGGGTTTTCTCGGGGTGCTCCCGTTTCCTCCCACTTTCTTCATTCCACCAATTCATCCCATTATCATCCATACGGCCTGAGCCATAGTTGCCTAAAGGCCTTAAAATAAATTCAATTCAATTCTGTTGTTATCTGAAGGCTGAATTGTCCTGTCGTGATGAGTTAGAAGCGTTTCAATACTTTCGGGTCTTCAGTGAGAATTCACGAGAGTCCAGAATTGCTTGGAGTTAACCGTACCACTTTTTGATATAGATACCATAATCCCCCTGTACCAGACTTTTGACTATTTCCTTGCATAAAAGAAGGGATTATACCTGTGTCTGTTAGGGTGTTGTTTCCATAATGTTTCTTGTTCTTTAAAACAAGTTTCGTTCCTTCATCTGCTGTACTGCAAATTTGATAATTTCTCTCTTTTCGTCTGCACGATTTTTTTTTTTTTCTATAGTCTTCAATACTGCTTCTAAAGATTTTTTAAAATGGCTATCATATTTATAATCTTTTAGATTTCTCCCAATTCAGGATTTATCCTTCATAGATAAATAGTGTTGCTGGTGAATGTAACCTCTGGCGTGTCATCACGGTAGTAATGATTAAAGCGTATGTAAATTGTGGTCGGCTTTGATAAGTTTTTCACCTTCGTTTACGAGGGTTGCCTTTTAAGTTTTTACAAAAAGTGAAACAGAAACGAACAAGTTCGAAACAAAGTGTTTTATTGCTTTTCAAAATATTCTCCCTTAAGGTCTATACATTTTTGCATACGTTCAAACCAATTCTGGAAACATTTTTTCCACTGTGAATCTGATATTTCAGAAACATGGTTTTGAAAGTCTTCAACGACTTCTTGAGGTGATGAAAATCGCTTTCCGCGCATCTTTTGTTTGACAGTGCGGAACAAGAAAAAGTCATTAGGCGATAAATCGGGTGAATACGGGCAATGAGACATTAATTCGATGTTTTTCTCCTTCAAATATTCAGTTGTTTGACGTGCTTTATGGGTGCTGGCATTGTCATGATGAAAAATGATGCGACGTTTTTTGTTCTTTTTCCTTATTTCATCGAAGACCGTTGGCAAACAAATTGTTGTATACCATTCAGCATTAACAGTTCTTCGATCCTCTAATGGAATGGTTGCGACGTGTCCAGTACAACCGAAGAAACAAGCGATCATTTTCTTGGAAGTGCTCTGTGAACGAACAACTTTAGTGGGATTGAGTTCATCGTTAAACACCCAAACAGTAGACTGTTGTTTGCTTTCAGGTTCATACGAATATATCCAAGTTTCGTCTCCTGTAACAATGTTGTATACGGATTTTGAACGTCCTCGGTCGAATTTTTTCAACATTTCCTGACACCAATCAACACGACCCTTTTTTTGCGCTTCGGTCAAATTATGCGGAATCCATCTGGAACATATCTTTCTCACACCTAAATGTTCATGAAAAATCGATTGTATTGCAGTCTGCGATATCCTAAGGGACGCCTCTAATTGTCTGTAAGTCACATGCCGATCTTCTTTAATCATGTTGCGCACAGCATCGATGTTTCTAGGAATGACAACCGATTTTGGCCGACCTTCTCGACATTCATCACTGACGGACGCACGACCATGACGAAATTCTGCAAACCAATTGTAAACAGTCTTCTCTGATGGTGCTTCATTACCAAAAGTTGCACGAAGCGATTCTATGCATTGTTGTTGAGTAAGGCCTTTTTTAAAATCATAAGAAATCATCCAACGTAAGCCTTCACGGGTGATTTCCATTTTTGCACAAACTTGCTTCTTTTAAACGTTCACTATCAACAACTTACTCAGTCAATTTCTAAATTGCCACTGGCTTCACAATAACAAACGTCAATGTTCACAAATACAGTGGTGCCACAACTCATTAACGCCACCTATTGTTCGATTGTAAAAACTTAAAAGGCAACCTACGTATTTTTATCATACCTGTAGACTGGAACACTGGAAAAGACTCAAGCTTTGTATCGTTGTAAATTTACCGTGTTCCGTATAAGGAAACCGAGAGATTGCGCACACATGTTCCTCACATCAAAATAAGACCAAAGTTTGTCTTGCATTTTGCTGAAAAATGCCTGGTTTCCGCAGTGTTGCCAGCTGAAGTTTCCGAGTGGCGTATGGCTGGCGATACTGTGCTGCGCAAGAACCAAAACAAAAGAATACGAAAAAAGTATGAAGAAGGGCCATATTAAACTCGTGTGCGAAGCTTGTGCCGGTACCGACGCGCAGTGCTGCCAGCCGTATCCTAACAGGCAACACTTCGGAAACGAGGCATTTCTCATCAGAGTGCAAGATATAAAGGTCGTGGTTTGAAGTAGGAACGCGTGTGGAAAATGTTGTCGGTTTCCTCACGAAACTCCCTGTATAACCAAACAAATGAACATGGCATTCATCCATTGCACTTAGTGCTTCCTCAAACAGACTCAAATTGGTTATTGGATGACTGTACCGTAAATATAAAGCAGTTAATTTGGGGGGGGGGGGTTCAGTACTTTATTCTTCGGGTGTAGCTCATGAAGATAATTTTTGTTTTCCTAAATCGGAAGTGCTGAAAAAAAACAACGCTATAGGAGACGATATAAAACAATCCATCCAGGATGCAGTGACCGACGAATAGGCGAGTTCCAGAAGTGTTCTCCAAACTTGCAAAAGAGATGTAAATATTGTGTAAACATCGGAGGTGATAGTTTCCCATCCACAGTATAGAACGTTGTATTGCATTATTAATGTTGTATTTTTTTTTCTTGTAATATGAGTATCTGTCTTGCTTTTTTAATTGACACTGCGTATGTTTGTAAGATGTACAGATAAATTAATCGCTGGACTAACTCGGAATCGAACCAAGATCTGTTTATTAAGCGCTTTCTTAAGAAATATAGAACAAGAACTCCGTTCCTGTGAGAAAAAAACAAAACAAAATTGATCCGAAACTAATTTGAGTGTGTGAAGACATTATTTTGCAAGAAAAAAAATCAGCAGCAGTTTTTGTGGGGTGACAAACGTATTTAGGGACTATGTAGGAAGGGGGCAGGGTCTATGGAATTTTGTAAAGTTATTTTTTTTAGGCGTTTTATGTACATTTAGTATCCATCCATACCTACCATGGAACTGCTTCCAAAATCCCTCTCTAAAGAAAACAAGCCTTGCTACGCTCCTGGATGCCACTATTGAGAAGAAGAGTTTACTCATCTAAGCACGCTATTTTGTTGCATCCAGTTTCTTGGGTGTTTTGATATTAGCCAAGAAGTAGCATCAAATCAACTACAAAACTGTTTCACTTACCGAATCTTAACAGTGGTTCTTTGAAAGAAACTTCTTGGAGGGTGGGACTTTCGATTTTTCATATGTTAATACTGATTCTTGACAACATTTAGAAGGGTATTTCTCGTGCTCTGGGAAGGAGGATCCCAGAAAAAAAACATGGGTAATTAAAGTAATCTTGAGTCCGATCTGTGCGTGGGTATCGGTAAGTCAACATGTCAGTTTGTCATGCGGGAGAAGACAGTCGTGCATTATATAGCAGTGCCTAGGCACGGTTGGTGTAATAAAGAATTTTCAGTGTAGGAAGAAGCGAATACACGTTCTTCCAATAACGTTGGAAAGTATTACTTATTTTTTACATTTCTCGAGGACCGTACTTCTGGCAACCCTGATTCCGAGTTACTTCAGTGACCAATTTGTTCTGCGCATCTTGTAATTGGTTGCACAAACCAGGTCTTCGCGTAAATAAGTATTAGGATCTCATGTAGTAATTGCTTGAGTGATAAACTTTTATTTATGATTTAATACTTTATATTTTGTTACAGATCTCAAGGCTGAAGCTATGGTGTCGAAACCATCACCAGCTGTTAGTCAACAGACGAAAGATGACGCTTATATGCAGTTTATGAAAGAAATGGAAGGATTGCTATGAGCTACTGTCATTGGGTGAAAATCATTCTCTTCTGTAATAAATCAATTTGAGAGAACAGACTTTTTGTTGACCTTGAACTATCACAGATATATTCTTAATTTACCAGTCATCGTATGATATATATAGATATGTGGTCGACAAGACGATAAAGGAGTATCGTGTATGTATATAAGGAATGCTGTTGTGTTCTTCACTAAACACTGTCATGTTATAAATCATGTGTTAATAAAAATCATTTCATTAAAAACATCATCCATTCAGAGTGTATTTTCAAGTTTTAAGTGTATTTTACTCATAACTTACTTCTCTGTTAAAGTGTCGTTTACTCTTTGCTAATATGAGTTTTTATTTTGTGCGAAAATATTCCTGTAAATGGAAGAATAATTAAAATCTGAATATTTAGTACAGAAGTCGATAGTACAGCTGGAAATGTCTCATTCTGTGTTGCATTTTGTTTCTTTGAGTTGGTATTAACATCCTAAACGAGCTGGTGAGTTTCGAAGGGCGAGACCTACACGTTTTGGTAAAGTGTCTACGTTCAAGTAGACCTCTGCTGGGTTTAATCCCGTGGCCACGCGCATGTTGGATTTTGTATTGTCTTGCAAGGTATGTGTACTCGATGCCCTCTAATCGTGGAACTCTTGTTACTTAGTCGGTAGGCCAACGACTCGAAGGTCCCGGGTTCGAGTCCCGGCAGGAGCATGGGTGTGAATTGTAATGGCTAAAGGGCGAATCGTGATGGGCCGAAGTCCAAAGTTTATATAAAAATAAAGTTTTTAAAATTTTACCTTGTTGTTTAATAGGACTAATTTACTCGTGATGGATAATCATTCTCTCTCCACTAATGTATTTTGCAATATATCCGTACTTGTGAAATTTACACATGAAGTGTGCCATGGAACGAAACAGATGAAAATCAGATGGCGCAAGTTCGGGACTGTAGCGGTGGTGGTGGTAAAATGTCCACGCCATCCATGTCCGCAATGTGCTGGCGGACTCTTCTTGACCTGTGGCATGGAGCGTTGTCAAATTGGAGGAGCAGTCGCTTTCGGTTCACCAGTGCTGGATAACGACGGCGCACAATGTCGTATACCCGTTGCCGCTGTTCAGCATACAATGTCCCATCTACGGAACGAGCTCCCAGTGCACCGGACCTTCGAAATTCCACCACACACACACAGCATTGTCTTCTCTTCAAACCGCCCTCTTTGAACCACTGGCTGCGCCTCGGTACCTGGTCGAAGCCATTGTTTCCCGGTGTCAGGATAACGAAGAAATATCCACTTTTCATAATTCGTGATGATCCGCCGCCAAAATATGTCGTCAGTTGGGTTTCGAACAGTTCTTCACACAGCGTCACACGTTGTTGAGCTTGAGCGGGAGTCAAATCATGGGGAACCATTCTCGGTTGCCTGGAGCGAAACCCAAGTTGATGCATATGACGAACGACACTGGTTTGTGATGTCTGGACCTCATCTGCCAGCTGACGGGTACTGGTTCCTGGGTTTCCTTCAACAGCGTTCAGGAGGGCATCGATATCCGTCGTCACAGGGCGTCCACTCTTGGGCTTGTCATCGAGACTGGTGTCACCAGACCGAAAACGTTGAAACCACTTTCTAGCTGTGGACGGGTGAACAGTACCTTCACTTTCTACGGCACAAATTTCCTTGGCTGCTGCTGCTGCATTCAACCCCTTTTTTCAGTAATGGCGCAGAAGCACACGACACACAAGTTTCACCTCAGCCATTGTCCTGCCAACTTTGTATTCAACGCGTAGTTCCTCCCACACACCGTTAGCGCTGTGATCAGATAGACACGCTTTCTGCCACCACCACCTTCACCTGTTCTACACGTTGCACATGGTTTTCCGGCATCGAGTGGGCGAGACCACCCAACGCTACGAACATATGACTCACCCTGGTAAATGAAAATCCTTCAAAACATGTTTTACTGTATGAAGACATCATTTATAAGTCACGTCAACTGGAACTATAGATGAACAGGTTAAAGTTATCTACTTTGTTCTGTTACTCCGGTTGATGTTTGACACACGTCGTCATCTTTTAGTAATAATAAACTGAAAAGGCTAAACTCTTATTTCCAAAATGCTCTAGTGAATGCCTGATAGATAATTAACGCAAGTCACGTAAGCGTCAAAGCTTCATATTGTTTTTTTTTTTATCATCAAAAACAAAGTTTAAGATCAATACTGTTAATCCACGAGGTTGGGGGGTTGAATTTGAATTTAATTTTTAAGGACTTTAGGCAACTTTGGCTCAGGTCGGATGGATGATGATGGAATGAAGAAAATGGAAGGAAACGGGAGAACCCCGAGAAAGCCCACGCACACTAGGGTCGTTCGAAATAGACTTTCTTTTTCGGGACGCTATAGCGCGGAAAAGTTGCCCATGGTTGTAAGAAGAAAAACTGAAAAAAAAAAAGGGGGAAAGAAAAAAAATCGGGTGAAATCTTCGCGTATCGTCTTCGAAATTTAGGAAAATTTGTCTTGTTTTCGTCTTTTTTCCAAAAATTATTAATCCGAGTGCGATAGATTTGGATGTAAATTACATGAATAACATAAAAGAAAAAAAAAGTATCAAGGTAATTTTTATATAAATGTTTGCGACCACAAAATTCACTGTTTACTATTAAAATGTGAATTCTCATGATGTTTTATCAAGAGTATCAATTGTTCTGTTAACTTGAAGTAAGCTTCCAGGCAAGTACCGTGAAATTCCAATTGTTTCAGTAACATGTTTAGAGCCCTCTTACGGTGGCCCCAAAGTCAAATCTAGGTGGATAAAATTCACCTAGGGATTGCTTCAGGAAGCTAATATTATTTCAAGCAGGGTCAATCAAAATGTAGACGTCTAGGGGCAGGATGGAAGTAAATGTTAGAAAGCATTGTTATCTATGAAGAATGTATTCATCTGTTGTTTGAAAAATAGACCAGTCATCACCATCGTCATTTCAATATCAGAACTTAAGATCGTCATCATCATCATCATAGCTGTTACTGTACTGTTAACAAGGAGATTAGAATTTTCTAAAAAGACTTAAAACGTCCTTTGAGAAGGAACCCTTCTTTCTTGCTGGTACTTTTATATGAGACCTCATTACGGGATCTGATGAAATAAGAAGTAAATGCATTATCTGCCAAGTTTTGTTTACGTGAGAATTTCCTGACATGTGTTCTCTAAACTTTCGCAGATCTCGGCCTCCTATGCCTCTTCCGAGAACATGCCAATAGACAATATTGCAGATTTTATGATGATCGATCCTTGCTACAATATCTTGTGAACTGTGACGGGCATATAATTCCAAGTGTGGTGGCTTATGTGTTACGCTGCTGTTTCAGAAGTGTAGAGGCTTCAAATGCCTCTACATTCATTGCAAAACCACTAGCAATTATCTGTAATATCTCCAAAAATCGTCATCATGGATAGTGTAAACATATAGGAATCGTCATCGTTGTCATGCATGTCCTACTTTTCGGCTCATCTTTGCTTGTTTGCCCATCGCAACCCATTGAAATATAAGTCTTAGCGGTGATGCAATTACGTTCATCGTTCCTAAGTATTGTTTAAATTACATCATATTGGACCCTAACGGTGTCGTCGATGAATGACTGTAACTTGATCTCAGCACACTTCTCAGATACAATTACATCTGGTTTGGTTTGCAGAATTTCTATGTACGAAAGGATGGATATTAGCGTTATACTCTTTACTTATAAGGCATAATGATATATATTGCTTTTTTGTCATTTTGATTTCTTTAAACAGTGCCAATGGACGTTCATTGCTAATTCTTTGAGGCAGATCATTTTATTTTCGTTTCTATACCTTTTTTTTTTTTTTCATGGCTCTATTGGGCGAACGTATTCTCTGTTGGGCCACTTTGAGATTGTAAACTTTTCACAGCTGCAAAAAGATAGTTTCTTTGGGCTATGTTCTGCAACAATGGGTGCTACTCGTCTCCTTTTCGTTTTATTTCCACTCAACGAAGGTTTTTTTTTTTCGGTTGTCTCGTCGTCACACCTTCGGGTTCCTCAGATATCGATGATTTTGGTCCATCGGGTGGAGGACCCTCTAGTTTGAAATCTTTATTAAGCCATGTTTGATTTTTTTCTTATAAAACATTTTCTTACAAGGACAAGCTTGTGTCCATTTTAGCTGCATGTAAGCACAAAGTTGTCAAATCGTTTATTAATACTACAATTGTCTACATTTAGGCTTTTTCACTATGTACGTACATTTTTTTTTTTTTTTTTTTTTTTTGGCTTCATTACATCATACTTCAGAAAGTTCATGCTGACTATATTTTAACTGCACTCGATTACTAGACATTTCTAGATAAATAAAGCACTTACTGCAGTACTCTGCAGCCAAATCTAGTCTTACTCGATACAGCGTATATGTGTTAATGTAAGCAAAACGGTCTAATATCAATATTTCTGTCCTAAAATATAATCCTCTTAGGTATAATTTGTATGACACATTTCCTATGTTTGCAACAGTCTTACTATACACATAAAACTTAAGAAAATACAGTAAGTCTACTATCAGTATAACAACAGTTTTGCGATTATCAAACGATTTTACCATTCCCACAAAACACAAGTTAGTAGCAGACGATCTCATTCAGTCGACTGAACCTGTTCAAATGCGCTTGCCAGAGTCCTCGCCTTTAACTACTCTGCTTCTAGTGAGGATTAAGATAGTAAACACGACGGAAGTCGTCGTCACCTACGACGTCATACTGACAGACTCTGACGCTACCCACTGTAAATACAACGACGAAACCGAGATTTCCTAACTCTGCTTCGTGGCCGAATGGTCAAGACGTTCGTTTATTGAGTGAAAGGTCCCGGGTTCAAACCCCCTTGGGTCAACAATTTTTCTTTTTTGTTCTTTCGAAATATATTTTCATATGCTCGTATTTATTATTAATAATTGCTTTTTTGCATTTTTCGTACATTATCTTAAATTAGTGACCATGGGAAAGTGGAGGTTAGGTGCGGTCATGTATCTTTACATTTTCCTCTCTCAAATTCCTAGCGCGAGACGCTCTTCCACTTCCGCCGTATTTACTATTTTAATCGCCATGTCTCCGCTTCCAGCCACGTTCTACATTATGTGGATGCGTGAACCTGGTTTGCCTATCTATGTAGGAATAATTGGGCATGTTGTTGACTACATATGCGGCGGTCACTTTTAGGACTTTCGTCCATCTAGATTTGGCTTTGGAACTCTTTAAAATACTTACCCTGTTGTATTCCAAACCACCTAAGCATGTACGAACCCAAGATAAAATTAATTAGATTGCTGCGTGGTTTGCAATAAAACAAAGCAAGTACCGGTATCTTACAGACGGTCCTAAGCATGTGTTTGAAGCAATTGAAAGTTGACAGCACTTGCCTGAAAACTCACTCCAAGTAATAGAACCGAGCGGCCGTAGCTCAATGGTAGAACATTGACTTTGAATTCGGGAGGTCCTGGGTTAAATTCCAGCAGCCGACCGTCCTGACTTAGGCTTTTCCGGAGTTTTTTTTATTAGTCACAACCATGTAAATGCGTGGATGGTACCTTTACATTAGGCCATGGTCAATTCCTTTCCACATCTTTCCCCTCCCCTATCACGGCCCGAGTCGTAGATACATAAAGGGCGTAAATAAAGTTCAAAATTCCAAGGAATAAACCCTGTCACTGAACACAATGCATTTTTTTCTCATCTTAAAAGATTTCTTCTGGCTGCGATATTAGATGAAAGGAATTCGTGCATAGGCGAATTTAAAAGCCAGTCAGTTGGTTTCTAAGGAGTTTCTAAACTTAACTTTGCTGTAACAGAATACGCTGAAGATAATTTACTCTGTAGCGTCCCGAAAAAGAAAGATTAATTTTTAAACGAACCACCCTAACGCACACGGTGTTTATCCACCACAAAATCCACATGGCATGAACAGGGATCGAACCCGACGACCCCTAGCACCGGAGGTGAGCACTCTACCATTGAGCCACCGCGGGTCCACCAAGAGGTTGGGAGTTCGAATCCCGGTTGGGGTATGGATGTTAATTTGAGAACATTATAAGACGGGCTGACGTCAATGCTAAAATGGCCGATACAAAAGTTTATAAAACTTCTTTTAATATATATATATATAGTTAAGGCTACATATAAATGCCCTTTATGTAACTTTGATACGCCCTACAAATAATTTCTGACAAAGTGCATTTTTGAATATACTGTCCTTGTTTTACAGAGGATTTTTAGTAAATTTCGATTAATTATCCAGGCTTTTTGATACAAATTGAAACGTCCACATCTTTGCTCACACATTCACGTAATTGCCGAGAAAGAAAATTTGTTCTGTGTGATTGTTTATAACATTGGAAATATTCCTTGTGAGAGAGGTCATGAAATGAAACACTGTGAAAAACAACAACACCAAAAAAGCACACAAGACAAGACAAGATTGTCATGTACTCTGATTGCATGACAATCATGATGGCGGAAAGATTTTGGCCTATAGAAAGACGGTAAATGGTAGGTATTCAAATTCACCAATAAGTGTCTGTGGGCACCATTTCTTTTGGATTCGTTAAAGTCAGTGTCTGTTTCGCGTGTTATTGTACGTCTACTAATGTAAATCGCTGTACCAGTCACAGAGGTTGAATTAAACGGAGTTTTTAAGGGAAGAAATACGGCACCCAGATACAGTTATTGGTGACTGTGAAAACCGTGTTCAATCAGCAAAATGTAGCGTAAAAGTCTATTAATACAACCTTTTTTCCATCTGGTTTTACCAAAGTTGTTCATTTTCGTCAAACCTCACTCACCTACACTTGCAAATTTGCCCTCACTCACCCTCACATGTTCGCTTAGCTCTTACCCTCACATCTTCCCTTAGCCATCACCCTCACTTGCAACTTTGCCCTCACATGTTCGCTTAGCTCTTACCCTCACTCACCCTCACATCTTCCCTTAGCCATCACCTTCACTCGCAACTTTGCCCTCACTCACCCTCACATGTTTGCTTAGCTCTTACCTTCACTTGCAACTTTGCCCTCACTCACCCTCACATCTTTGCTTAGCTCTTACCCTCACTCACCCTCACATCTTCCCTTAGCCAACATCCCCACTTGCAACTTTGCCCTCACTCACCCTCGCAGGTTCGCTTAGCTCTTGCTGTCACTTGCAACTTTGCCTTCACTCACGCTCACATCTTCGCTTAGCCCTCGCCCTCACGTTGCAACATTTCCGTCACCCTCCCGTTTCAACTTCTCCCTCACTCTCGAGTGCTGAGGGTTAGGTCGTCCACATGAGGTTTGAATTCATGATGTTGAACACATATGGCTAGGACGCTAGTTCTTTTAGGAATACTTTATGTTCAGAACAACACTTGTAGCAATTTTGTGGTTACCAACATAAAGTGTCGAACCACACGAGGGCGGACCTCACTCTCACGTTGCAACTTTGCCCTCAATTCTTCGCTTAGACCGGTGAGGTGAGGTCCGCCCTCGGGAGGTTAAACACCCATGAGTTTTACTGCTCAAATACTATTGTTCCAGCATATTCTAAGTTTCAGTAGGATATCACAAAGTTCCCACAGTAAGAACTGAGCTTCATTCTGTTAAATCTATCTAAACTAAATAGAAAGAAGTATATTTAGAATAGGTTGCAATATTTCATGTACTCAGGGCTACGGAGGGAGTGGGGGATCGGAATTGGCTATTCCAGAGATGTAAGAACGATGACTCATCATGCAAGGTGGTCTGTTTTATTATAGAATAGAATAGAATCATCTTTTACATAGTGGGCGTGTTTCAGCCTTAAGAGCCGCTTTTAAAACGAACCCTTGCCAATCTAATTATAAAATATGATACACACAACAAAACATTATTCAGCAATTTAGTTTATTGATTGTCCTTCAATATACGTACATAATTGCTCAATTACCATCATACAGCTGGACTCGTTTATATAAATTCATGACATGCAACATAATATAAGTATATGTAGTATAAGTTAACATATGCGGTTATATATACAATACCAAATAATATTCAAAGAATATGAGCAATAAAATACAATACAAATAACTCAGATGCACTGCACGTAGGGCTGTGTGATATCCGGTTTTGAATATCAAAATTCGATATTGATCAAATATCGAAAATCGATCGATATATCGAAGGTTTGATAATATATCGATCGATGATATCAAAAAATGTCGAAGTATCGAAATATAAAAATATCAAAGTATCGTAAAATATCGATATATCGAATTCGATATTTATAAAATATCGAAATTTCGATATATTCACAAAATATCGATTGAAATATTGCACAGTCCTAACTGCACGCTTCTGGATTTTTAAATATTTGACTACTTGATGTTGAATTCCAAATATTATTCCATATCTAAGCAAAGGCTGAAAGTGACAGAGATACATAATTCTGAGTTTGAATGTGTGGTTTCTCAGTTAGTATATCTTTTAAGACTCTTAGCATAAAGCAAACACTATTTAGTTTTCGGTTTAGCGTTTGATGAACTTCCCATTTAATTAAGCTACGTACATGGAACTCTAGAAATTTATCTTGTGTGTCTAGATTGAGAACTTTTCCATATAATCAAAAATTTAGAACTTCTTCTGAGGTTTGTCTCGAGAAATTAATGCAAGGTAATTTGTTTGTGTTTAGTGTTCTCAACTCAATTTTCAAGATCTCGCGTAGTTTTCTTAATTAATTTCCCCATATTTTAATAATGAATTAAAATTGTAGTATTATGGATATAGATAATCATATGGGCAGAATCCAAATATTCGAGTAAGTCGTTTATGTATAATAAAAACAGAATTGGTTCTAATATAGCTCTTTGGGGTACACCAATGTTTACAAATTTGTAGCTCGAAAGACATGATAGTGCCATTTTTCTTTGGGGTAAGAACTTAATTTCAGTAGTGACTTTTCTAAACTCTAAATTCGAATGAAACCTCTCGTGACTCCACTCACCAAAAATTATAATTTACTTGTAATAACTTACGAGTGTTCGAAGATACAGTTACAATAATTTTATCAGTGACTTCCTGAGAATATGAGATAAATATGACATGTCACTTTTCCCTATTCCCATTTGAAAAAAGTAAATTGAATTTAGGATGGCTGACGGAGCATGTAGCTTGCGTAACATATATAGTACCTGGTCTTATTTACATTGCATATCGTTGCATTCATGTTCTGTATAATCTGTAGAAATTATGTGGTGTAACATGCAATAACTTGGGGAACGGTTAGACGTATAGCAAAACTAATTGCATCAGTGACATGTTGAATTTTTTTAGAAATATTTTATATGTAATTTGTTCTGTTCCCATTTGAAAAATAAGTTGAATCTAAGATGGCAGACGGAGTATGTAGATGGTGTCAGAAATGCACTACCTAGTCTCATTGATATTTGCTATGATTACATTCATTTTGTGTCAGATTTGTAGAAATTATGTGGTCCAAATTTGAATCACCCTGTACATTTCAGTACAGAAATCACGTAACTTTCCAATCATCTAGTTACTTCTAGATACAATTGAGAAACGTAAGAGTTCTCCCTATTTCTATTCACGTTGAAGACTTTCAACTATGGAAGCTTCCTCCAAATCTTAGTGTGTAATTCCAGGAGTGTTCCTTCTAAGAGCATATTAATATATCTAAATCAAACCAAAGCATATTCATACATCGAAAAACATTTCCAAATGTTTTGGAGATAAAGGTCATGGAATTCGTTTTTAAAATATTACATTAAAATATTTTAGAAGTATTTGTCGGCTCTATAAGTCACATAACAGGATTTGTAGGGGGAGAAGAGGGGGAATATCTCTGGCACCTCACTTACCGTTTTCTTGTAGGGAGGGGAAAAAGCAATGTATTTACATCCATTACTCCAATAGGTGCGGATATGCTTGGGCATTAATATCTTTCCTTCCTCCTTCGGTGAAAAAAAAAACGGGTATAGTAATAATACAACGAAAACACACAAAGAAAATTTGCAAATTATACTAAAATATTTATTTCTAAAGCATACAAAAACAATTAAAATCTAGCACAATTCTTTAAAACTAATATTAATATGTTTCAAGAGTATAACTAAAAAAAATGTAAAGTGTAAGATTCAGAAAGTATTTTCGAAAAGTGTTTTAAAAGTGCATCCTTAATGGGCATAGAAATATTTTTTAGGAATATTTTTTTTTCTACTGTGTAATTGTTTACACACTGTAGGTCCATTTATATGATATTTCAGAGTATTTTGACTTCATAATATCGTTGAAACATGAATTCTTATATCTGTTAATAAATTCAGGTTTAGAAACTATTTTTTGTACATTCGTTTCCATAAGAAAGGAAGGTTAACTAGAAATAAGGCATAACAGATACTGACATACTGATCTTTTTAATTAGCAAAGGGCAGCACTAATCACTTCAATATAAACGAAAAAGCACTACTATTGACTTATTCTGATCTGTACAGTTTTGATTTTTGGGTAACATCAGACGTTATACCACACGTATTTTCGTCATACCACAAAATTTTATAGAACATACCAACACAAATTTCTTGATACTCGATTAGATCTAAGATTTTGCAAGAAATTTAAGATTTTCCCAATTCGATTCATCTAAAGAATTCACCTATAACAAAAATAGATGAAGAGTTATTGATAAATTCGAGCAATTTAACTCATTTGATCTAAATGTTCTGTCTGTGAAACTGAAGAATAAGGATCGCTAGTACCTTTGCGAAAAATGAAAGGTGTTGCTGGTAGCTGGATTGCATCTGTCATAGAATCGTAAGCAAATAGATCTCTTGGGGTGAAAGGTACGCCCCTGACTAATGTTTCGTAGTGCTGATCAAGCAAACTTTCAAATCCTAATTGGTGTAACAGATCTACATCATATCCTTCCTGATAAAGTTGATTTCGTCTAGGATCTTCTAAAGACCATGGTAATGGCGGCTCCACAATCGGTCGTTGCATCATTGATGTTACACGTTTAATATTTTGGTTTACTGCGTCCAATGTTTGATACCCACAAGTATTTGTTGCACAAGATTCTTTAAAATGAATTGTTGATGGCAAACCACTAACTGGTATTTTATAAGACATGTTGTAGAAACCTTGTTGGAATAAAAGAGCTGCGTCGTCTTCATGCTGATCAAGGTACTTCCTTTCTGAATCATCTAAAGGACTTAAGAAAGGTGACTCAATAATCTGATTTCCGATCATAGACGCCGATTGTTTGATTTCTTGATTGGCAGATTTATATTCTGTAGGTGAACTGGTGTCTATTTCACAGGGATCTTTAAAATGATCCGTTATCTTTGAAGTTGTCTTTGAGAATCCACTAGCTTCTGTTTTGTGATCTTGATTAACCAAACTTCCCAATTCTGGTTGGAGTAAAACGTTTACTTTATCGCATTCTTTGTCTTCAACTTGTTTTTGCAAAGAGCATGAGAATGGTAATTTCACACTTTGATTTTCCATCAAAGATGGAGATGGCACGTTCTTCTCCTTCACTGATTGACACGCATAGGACGCTGTTGAACACGCCACTTTAAATTTATGCGTTGCTTCTGTATATGAATTTGAGCAATCGGTTGTTGTCTGATCCCTTTCATTAGTTTCATCATCATGCACTCTTGTGCATGATATTTTCTTCTTGTTTCTCGTCACTCCAACTTTGCTATCACAAGCAGACATCATTGGATAAAGGAAATAAACCATCTCTGTCCATGTTTCTGTCATCCCACGGAAACAATTAATCAAAAGATGTGATTTCCTCTCAAAGAAATCATTAATTTCTTTAATAAAGTTCTGTAGATATTCAATTTCTTTTATTTTGTTTGATAATTTTCTCGCAGTTATCATAGCCCTCTGTAACACCTCTACAAGTGGTAACACCTGGAAATATAATTTCTTTGGTTAAAAATTATATATTTGCTACTATCTATCGAGATCAACAAATAAATATTTTCCCGAAAGCTAAAAGATAATTTCATCTTCTGATTGCGTCTGGTGGCTACATTTTATTTTTGTATAAGTAATATGTCTGTTTGGAGGATTACTATGACGTTAAATCGTGTAGATTCAATACCTCAAAAACTTAGCGTTTGCAGAATCTCTCCAAAAGTGGAGACATAAAAAAAATCCATTCCACACAACAGAAAAATATTTTCAAAACAATTTTAAAAATAATTTCTATACTTATTAAGTAACATTTAAACAATGTTCTTTAGGGCTAGTTTTTCATTGTCTGGTTAAAGTACAGGTTAGCTAGTAACTAATAGTTAAACTCTAACTGGTGGTTTACCCGTTTTTCAATGTCTAGTTAATGCATAACCAACAGTTAAACTGAGCAAACTGGTAGTTAAATTAACCCGTACTTCTACCTCCAGTTAACGCGCTAACTGGAGGTTTTAATAAAGTTTGGCAATTGCCACCTGTGAAAGATGTTGCATATGATTTCAGATTGATCCTCTTCCGATGAAGAGAATGATAGAATTGTATTAGAACACATAAAGAGAACATCACATTTCTTCTACTCAACTTTTTAACATCTTTTTTTATTTTTTTAATTCATATTCAGTTAGGTGCGGTACGAGAAATTTTGTTTTGTGCTGGCTTGGGCATGAAGTCAGTTTGTGTTTGCACTCCCACAAAATGTAAAAGTTACAAGAATGATGGAAGTGTGTGATGTTGAAACGCGATGTTTACTTTTGGAGCTACAAAAATGTAAAATTTACAGAAGAAATGTAATATTTTCAATTTGTGTGTAAGCATTGAAACGGAAAATATAACGAAGGTTGTAGTGATGCAAATGTGAAAAAGCAAAAAAGTGTCCGGAAGTTTAGTTGATTTCGAGTTGAGAGTGCACATTGAGTGAATGTTAAAAGGCAGGTGCATCGCATATAATAACAAAATGTTGTAAGGTAACTTTAACTGCCTTTGCTACTCAACATGTGTCCTTGATTTTTCTATCAAAATACGTGTCATTCATAACATGAAGTATGAATATTAAGTAGGTCGTTAGTATTCTTACGTATGTCGCCATATTTGTATGTGTTGATCAACACGAGTGCTTATTTAACAAAATAATAATAACACATGATATTTAGAAACGCTTTTTGGATTTCTAGTTGTTGCTAGATGTTATGTGTGAATTATTTACAAGGGAATGAGTAATGCTGAACGTATAAATGTATCAGTAGTTGATGGAAGCTGTGATCCCGAAAGTAAAGAATATCCATATGATTGTGAGACAAACTCATAATATTCCCCAAACGATAATGCTAATAGAAAAACGATCATCTTGATGACTGGCAGCTTTCTCAAGTTATTGACTCATGTGTACAAACTATACCACTCATTCCCTTGCAAATAATTATTACTGACGCTTCTATAAACTCCTAGTGCCAGGAATACGAAAAGCTGTGTCATTATTATTTCGTTAAATACTCAATCCAGTTGGTCAACACATAAACATGGCGGCGTGTGAATACTAATAGCAACACTTCGATTTATGAATGACACTACTTTTCTACGAAAAATCATGTACGTGTCGAGTGAGTAAATAAGATTATTTAAGGTCAGGTTACAAAATTGTGTTCATTATACGCGATGCGGATGACGTTTGTCATATACTCCATGTACTCATTCCCAACACGCAACCACATAAACAGTCCCAACTAATTTTTGCTCTTATTTCATATTTCCATGACTCGAGACTTCGTTAAATTTTGCAATTCAACACTTCCACTCACGTTGGAAATCTTACATTTGTGTTGCAAATTTTACATCTTTTTGTTTGTCATAAGTAAAGTTTACCCAGCAAATAATAAAGTTAATGGAAACAAGATGATTAAATATCTCTTTACCCCACTTCGTGAATTATTTACAAGGGAATGAGTTGTGTAGAACGTACACATTGATCAATAGCTGGCGGACGCAGGGGTTCCAGAAGTGAAGTTTATCCATATGATTATGAAGCAAACGTAATACTCATAAAATGATAATTAAAAACAATAATAAAATTATTAAACATTACCCCAATTTTCACCTTACCATATCCCTTTCCCCTTGCGAGAGTACTAGTTGCGGGTAACAAAAAAAGTGTAAACATTCATATTCAATTTCATGAAGTACATGAACTTCGCTGAATACCTGTTGTGTGTTTTTTTATAATTACTGTGAAGTATATAAATACAGAGATTCTGTTAGACCACCCAATGTGTAATCCCCGAAAATTCTTGAGCACAACCTCAATTTTTTTACTATTAAAAATAAATAGTAACAAAACTGCCAAACTGTGTTTACAAGTTCTAATTTTGAATATACCCTCCCAAACTGAAAATCTTAATTACTTTGTTAGTTGCCACCGAGCGAAATAAAACGCATCCAAAAACCGAAGAAATTTGTTCTCTGCCTATGAACTCTTTCATGAAAAAATCATTAATTCCAATTACTGTATTTCTTGCTTGTTATTGCTTGAAATCGAGCTCATGTTCTTCGAACTACCTGTTTAGTTCCGCTTTACTTTACTTTATGGGCCGCAAAAAACGTAAAATTTACAAGAGAAATGTAACATTCCTAACGTGCCTAGAAGTGTTCACATCCTAAATGTAAGTTTTGAAATGAAGGTGTAAAATGAGAGAGAAATGTGCTAGGGACTATTTAGTTTCTTCCTCGTTGGGGGTTAATACATGCATTTTTTAGAACCCCATGTACATCGTGTATAATAAAAAGCATCGAACTGGACTTCAACTGTTGACTGGCCCGAGATACTGTCCGTGTTTCTTGTGGCAAAATACGTGTAATTCATAACACGAAGTTTCGCCATAACTCCTCACGGGGTTATGCTTATTATATGTTGGTGAACTGCATATTAATGAAATGCATATTAATGAAATGATAACGGCATGTAGCTTTTCGTAGCACTTTTTGGAAGCTGGGTTGCCGGTAGGTGTTTATAGAAGTATGTGTGGTAATTGTTTGCAAGGAAATAAAGAGTATAGAGCCTTACATATAGCACGGAAGCTGCGGCCATAACGTGGAGTTTATCTATTTTCCCAGAGTGTATAAGGATATACGGGCCAGCGATCTAAAACCGTCACGCCTACGTAAAAAATAAACTTTGTAAACTTAATTTTGGGTTCGGTTCGTTTTGTCGACAATCATTTTGTCGACAGATTACTTTGTCGACACCACTTCGTCGACAGTTCAC
>JAGDQP010031569.1:7666-21862 GCA_022664845.1 Lepisma saccharinum
TTATTATTATTATTATTATTATTATTATTATTATTATTATTATTATTCATGTCTGACCTCCGTGTTACAACTACATTCGCGGGAGTGGATTTCACAAATTTAGCATTGATAACTACTTTCTTATGTTTTTTCTTTCCATTAAGCGATGGTATGCCAGACAGCTAGATATTTAATCATTTCATTTGGCAACTTTTCTTTAAAACTTACAATAATTTAATTTAATTATTTTTTGTTCTCAACAGACACCACTCTCTTAAGCCTTAACATATTTTACGGATGACGTCCTTCGGCAATCACTTTTCAACAGGAATGAGGCAGAGCCGATAAGACAAAATGAAATTTATGGGCGGTAACAGCACTATGGCCTACGCCCGTCCCGGAGGCAGAGCCGAAACGGGTAACAAGAGCAAGTCATTTGGGTCAAATTTTGAACCGGGTCTCAGGTTTATCAGGTCAATGCTTGGGACACGGTCTCACCTGGAGATCCGGGGGCAAAGCAGAGATTTAATTCTTGGCTTATTATACATTTTTGCGTTTGAACAGGGTTTGCTTCAGAGGTGACCGGGACCTGGGGGTGTTACTCTCCCCTTAGCACGATAAATACGATGTCGAAAAGTTCTTAACAAACATATGGAGTCTCATATCGTCAGAACAAACTAAAATACCGCCGAATGTATGCAAATATGGGCGCCTGAAATTTTTTTTCCCCGGAAATTTTGTTCCGGTAACTTTGTCACCGATAATTTTGTCACAACTAGGTCATTTTGTCACAAATTTTGTCACTTTATGCAGACAACAGTTTTTTTTTGTTTTTTTTTGTAGAAGACCAGACAGGAACTTAAGAGCTATAAAAGCACTTCATAGTTACAATAATTCTTAGAAAAATAATTTAAAATAGCATATTAACAGCGATATGCGGTATTAAAAGTCTATCATCGTGGAAACAGATACCAGTAGAAGAACATAGCAGAAGTTTTGTAAACAAAAAAAAAGAACACATCCAAAATGCTTTAGAAATGGATTTGTATATTATTTACAAGCAGTAGCGGCGCAAGGGTGGGGCGAGCGGGGCCCACGCCTCCGGCTCCAAGTGTCGAGGGGCCCCCGCTGCTCAACAATGAGACAAAAAAACTGGGGGAAAATCTCAAAATTCAAATTTAAAAATACGCTCGAAAACCATATTATGTTGTAGTAAATTGTTGAATAGACACTAAACTACTACGTTTGTAATTATGAGATGCATTAGTGCATCTCCGCTCAAATTTACAGCTTTTTTCAACATTTTCGGAACGCGGTTCTGTATATTTTCTGTCTGCAGCAGAAATTGAGGCACATAATTTGTTATGTAAATACGGTATGTAGAGCCGGTGTGAGGTATTTCAGCACCCGAGGTATATGTAGAAATTGTCGCTTCCCGTTTTTATTGGAATTTTATTAACTTTAATTTTAATATGTTATATAGGAATTGACAAAAGAATCGTAATAAGGCGCATGCGATTTATCCCAGTTTTGTAAATTTGCGAAATAAATATTATAACAACTCCAATTACATGTGGTTTGTTTGCATAAAAAAAGTTTCTTTCAAGCTGACATTTTTTTATTCCGGTGCTTAGTACATTTGGAGTTTTTCTTTTATATATAGTTTTCGACGCCCCCGATTTTGCGCCTAAGGCAGCTGCCCTACCCTCACTAAGGCACTGATGGTAGGTAGGCTTTCTATATCGGCTACAGTGCAATCATATCTTTAATGTAGTTGAGAGCTCTGTCCTTACGTATTTCTAATATATGTACATCAAGAAATTACATTTCTCAAATTCATAGAGATAAACGCTAAAACAGCTAAGAGAGCCAAGCTCTTATTTTCGTTAATATAAAGTTTAGAATAAATACATTCAGGGCATCCAACATTTAACTATCATTGACCGACAGAAAGAGCCGGCCGGGCGGATGAGCGTTCTGCGGTGGTAGGCCATTGGCTTGAAGGTCCCGGGTTCGAGTCCCGGCAGAGGCATGGGTGTGGATTTTAACAGCCAAAGGCGAATCGTGACTGGCCGAAGTCCAAAGTTACTAGACTGGCCCATATAAAAATAAAGTTTACCAAGTTTTACCGATAGAAAGACAATGCTGAAGTTATAAAGGATCTCAGCAGACGGTCCTCACAAATCGCAAGAAAGTTGGCATGTAAAGTTTAATGTAAGTTCAAATTACTTTAACACAGTCATATTATTTTAAGGGACTATATTTACTTAATACCTTGTATGCTAAAGCACTTGGAAGTATTACTTGGAGCATATGCGCTAAATCACCCACTACCATATTGGCATTTGGTTACCAGTCCGCTCCCGCATGTGTATTATGTTCTGGGATAGTTCATGTGAGTACTTCCGGCGCCGTAGTTGTCAGTGTTGCCAACCAATTTCAAAAATAATAAATTTTGAATTGCGTCTATTT
This sequence comes from Lepisma saccharinum, assembly GCA_022664845.1. Lineage (NCBI taxonomy): Eukaryota > Metazoa > Arthropoda > Insecta > Zygentoma > Lepismatidae > Lepisma > Lepisma saccharinum. The sequence goes on from JAGDQP010031569.1 coordinate 10,118, forward strand.
CGTTAAATGAATCAGCACCAAACTTAGTACTTACGTACTGGAACACGTCGTAGTGATACTCCAGATCCCACAGTTGAAACTGTTGCCAATCAATTTTAAAAATTAAATATTTAAAATTACTTCCATATTCTTCGATGTTACATTGTCTGTATCTGCGTATACTCGCTGGAGGTTTATTACTAACTACACCAAATACCTTCAGTCTATATGTCCTTAGATCATTCCTTATGTTTCTCAGGGAGAATATTTAGGAGCGATAGCAATGTGGCAGTGAATGCATAAATAATAGCATCATTTGCCTCGTAAGGCTGCAGGGAAAAGGCAATAGTAAATTGTGATGAATGTCTCAGGATTTTAACTCCAATCCTGCTGATTACATTGATTATCTGCAGTATAAAACAATACATTTTTGCAGCCTTAGAAAATACAACATGTTCAAAAAATCATTAAAAATAATAGGTTTTTATTGAAAATTCCTTCACAGAAATAAACCTTTTTTTTACAATATTTATGCTGTTTAATATTTAGTTTTTTTTTAAGTTAATATAGATAGCACAATTTTCATTTATCTCGTGCCTTAGCTTGAGGTTTAAAAGTAATCCACATGAATAAGTTGAATCGAACATTATTTTAGCCCTTTCTTTAACGTTCTTGTTTTCGAATCTAGGAATGTGACTTAGAATATTCCAAAGATTTTAAATTAAGTCAACCAATTTAATATAGTTTTACGAAATTCTTGAAATAGAGTCTGCGGCATGAATATGTTTTTTTATGTACGTCCACAGGAAGTAATTACAAACAGTCGAACATGATACGGGATGCCACGAAATGTGTTCATCCCTTGAAATTATGCAGTTTCTTACAAGTCGATGCAGGGCATTCATTGAAATTCTCGCACAGTAAGACGTAGCACCATTTTGCTGGAACCAAAATGGTTTATTTAAAGGGAATACAAATCAAGGAAGTGCATATACTGATATTGCGTCTTACTATAAAGCTTGCGTGCTATCTGGACTCCTAATTTTGTCTTTACACCCCAAACTGAAAATCCTGGCAGAATCACTGACGGAATGGAAGTGAATAACATAACGAAAAAGAGCAGTGACAATGTTCAGTACATTGTTATGATCTTTGCTCACATGTTCTCGACCTTGAGCATCCTCTTGAGTAACTCAGTGATTAAAAGGTATTCACCGGTAGAACTTAATGTAAACCAATTGTGTTCAATTGTTTCTTTCATTCGTAATCTCAGATGAAATTTAGAAGTGCACTGAAGTTGCTGATTTTGAATTTTATTTATGGCCTTTAGGCATCCATGGCTCAGACCGACTTAAGTTGCTCATGTTCTCCTTTATATATAGCTTATAATGTACATGTAAAATGATCAGTCCACTCAGCCTCAGAGGTTCAGTACAGTTATATGCGAAGACTTCGTGGATTTAATGAGGACTCCTGTAAATTTATATCTTGCTACTGATCATTATGTCTGTGGTTTCTTAGGATTTTCCTCAGTTCCATCAGGCGAACCCAAAGATGAGACTTAAATTAAGATCGTAGTTTCCTTTCTTATTTCCCCCCAGAAGAGTGCTCCCCAAATTCCCTCCAACTTCTGTTGTGAAAGGGTTAAACCATATCTGGCTGTTCAACTATGGAAATTAACTTAATAAATAAGTTAGTTAAATTCACACCACACAACCAACCACTTACAATTCCTGCAGTTTGTCATTACTTGATCCGGGCTCATGTTTTGATCAGCACTTTGGGCGAAGCAAACTGAAATTGTTTTCTGGCGTTTCATACTTCATTCTTAATATCCCAGATTAAATCACCTGTTTACAAGTCTTATCATAATGAATCAATGAGGTACGATTCATTAGAAAATGGAGGATCTAATTACAAACCAGAAACTCTTGAAGTTAAAACAAATTAAAAACTAGTATTTTCCAAATGCAATGTTTGTCTTAAAAGTTAGATTTATCTCACAAATTGTTATATATCTTGTGGCACATAATGTTACTATCGGAGACATTATTTGCTATTAAACTTGTCCTCAGATTATATAATCATCTACTTTAAGGTGAAACTAGATCATAGTTCATTTAGTGCATCATATTGTGGCACAAAGAGATTCTTCTTAACCAAGAATTGCTCATGTTTAAAAGTGACAACTCTTCCGTCTAACCCAGTCTGGTCAGCTTTGTCTTGTAAGGCCTCTGGCAACAAAATGCTGTTCTTAGATGAACAGATAACTATTTAAACATGTAAGAATGCATGAATTCCAATGATACCGAAGGAGGGGAGAATGACTATCGACTGCCAGAACTTGTGGTAGTCCGAAATAGTAGCAGTAGCTATTAGCATATCAAGAATGATATAAATATATAAATGAACTAAAGATCTGCAAATGTTTCTTTTAACAAAATTTTACTACAATATTGTCTATCTACATTTTTAAATAAATAGAAAAAGATTGGTTTTGCATTCTACACTTATTCCGAGACAACTCACTGTCTGATGGAATAGCCCTTGTCTAACTTAATCTCTCTGTATTTTAATAAAGGGTTTATTTATTTTGAAATCGAACATCTATTTCTTCGTTCTTCACGTACCATTTTGTTAATTCTTCAGACTTCTTCAAAAATTTGAGAATCCTTCCTTTTTCGGATATCCGTGAAAACTCGATTCTTCCAATGTCACGTTGCCTTTTTCGTTATTCAGTTCGATTTGTTCAGTTTTTCGGTTCAATAGATACGAATAATTAAATTTCCAAATAATTATTCAAATAATATTCAGATAAATAATTATCTAGACATTATTTGCAGTTCTAATATTAATAATAAACATAAAGAATAGAACACTATTACCACCGGATATTACCACCATCAGCATTTTAGATGTTATCAGGATATAATCTGTCTTCCATTTTATATCCGGTATTCTCGTATGTAAAATCTGTACGAATAGATACCGGGGCCAGTATCTTGTTTTTATGTGGTATTTGGCTATACCTAGTATATTCCCAGCATTTACGAGGAATATGTCTGGAATTTCCAGGGTGCTCCAGATACATATATTGTCTGGTTATCCATGGAAATGAGAATGCCATCAACGTGAGGAAATGCGGATTTCCACCAAATGAATATTCCAGGAATATTAGCAAATATCCAAGAATAATCATTGAATTGTTACTTGATGAACAATTAAGTGTTCCCTGTATATGACGGTAACTTCATGCTACATTCCATGTATACTATCATATTCTATTCCCTCTATCATCATCATAATCATCACTCTTCTTCCGAAAGCGAAAGGTCCTTCAAGTCAAGCTAAACCGTCTCCATTCATCCCGAATTCAAAATCTCCCCTAGGGAGAATTTGTTGCTCTTATCTTTTATAAACATCACCTGAAACAAAGTATTTTTTTCCCCTTGTTGGTATGAATACTAACAACTCATTTGAAAAGCGTCTTATTTCAATTGAAAAAAAAGCTCAATAAGCAGCTTATTATAGTCTGGTCAAAGGCGACTAAAACCCGGATCCTTGGAATTCTATTAACACTGCTTTTTTCTTGGGTGTAGGGCCAGGGACTGATGTGATGTGCGTGTGATATTTTTCTGCGAGAATCGCTTGTGTAACATTTTTAAGTCAAAGAACTATGCGTCTCACAAGTAATTCTGAACCCCAAGCAGCTTACATGTGGTGGGGTTTTCAATTGCTTGTTACCCTTGTTAGCTAACTGTTTGCTTTCATAACGATGTAGATTTCATAATATGACTCAGTCCGTCTGTCTTCTCATTAGCAATTATAGTGTTAATAGAAAAAAAATTGTGTGGTATCTTTGGTATGGATTTAGTTCTTTCCTCTCTTTTTAGTATATATGTAAGAATATCGTGTTCTCTTGAAGCGCCTGAGTTTGCAATCGATGCTTGGGTTGGTTAAAACTGGATTTCCATTGGCGAACCTTTTTTTTCTTCAGAATTTTATAGAATCAGAATTTCTTTCCGTCGTCTTTGTAGTTAACATTTAAAAATAATTGAGGCGTCCATTTTCAAACAGGTCCTTGTCCAAAAAGTTTGAAAATGAGATATTTACATTGTTCAGTTCATTTTATGATTTTTAAAATAGTTTAGCAAAATCTTGTGGTTCAAAAACCTCTCCAAAATCATTTAATTATTGTAAGAAATTAAATGTCATAATCATAATTAAGCATAAAAGTTGTATATATGTTTATCTTTTCTAATGCCCCTTTGCAAGGAAGTGAAATATAGGTAAACTATTACTTCCCCAACTTTCTAAGATATTCGTAGCAGCCCATTCGACCTAGCTTTGTAAAATAAGAAGAGTTTCGTCAATTTCCTAACATTTATGGCCCTTGAACATGGACCCATTTGAAATGGACGCCTTAATTACCTCAATATATTTGTTTTGTAATACTTTTTTTAAATAAAAATGTTTCTTTGAAACACAATCTTTTTTTTAATTTGAAAGAAGATATTTGTTCGTCTCCTAGAAATACATGCTCGTATGTGTGATTTCATGGATTGGAAGATCAATGGACACCTCTTAGTTGTTGCTCAGTTGCTGTTGGTAATTTTTTGTAGGAGTTATCTGTTTTTCTAGAGGTTTCTGGTTTGCTGTTCATATTATTTTCAGTTCAATAGTAAGATCATCATCCTAGGTGCGCACTTATTCTGTTAAAACAATTTTCTTTAATACAGTATTAATGTCTGTTTTGGACTTGGTTCCGTGTTAGTTAACTAGGCACTAGTAATATTAGAGTGAGTGTGTAATCTGCAGAAATGTCTGATAGCAGTTATTCATTTTATTTGAATTGTTTTAACGCTCTAAGGAGAGACCTAGAAGTTTTGGTAAAGTGGGCTCCGCAATACACCGTACAATGAACCTGTTCATTTTGTAATTTGTAGTTTCTGAGATTCAGAGTAACATGAACGTTAGTAGTCTCTGTTTATTCTCTTTTATGGGTATTATAAAGTAATTTAGTCTCAGATTTGACCAGACTTGGCTTGCTTGGGGCGCTCGAAGACCTATTTTATGCCACTTATATCCTATACAGAGTAGGCAAATGCCAGGATGGCATCTTCAACATAGGCCCTGGCCAACATTTTCCCGCCTCCTTTTCCCTCCCCTATCCTGGCCTGAGCCTCAGATGCCTAAAGACCATAAAGAAAATTCAAAACTCAAATCCTATACAGAGTAGTTTTATTAATTCTTAGTCATGGTCGCTATTTATTTTTTGTTTCAGTTCGTTGCCTGACTTTAGGGGGTAAGGTTATGAGAGCTTTCCCCACAACTGCTCTCTCGTCTCAAATGTATGTACGAGATGTAGGGTTGTTTGGAGCACTGACAGTTTCGAAAGTACAGAATAACACCGGGAATCCGAATTCTCGGATAATCCGAACACCACAGAATGGAAATGGGTAGTGATTTTTTTATCAAGGAAAAAATCCAGGAGGTCAAATTCCAGTGAACTACTAGAGAAAACAATCGTAGTAATAAGGCTTACGTCATCGGCTATTTTTAACCCGTTCCCCCCCTTACTTACTCACACTCAAGGTCACTAATCTTGCGTCTCCATCACACCCCTGCCGTATAGTACTAACTGATGCAGCTTCATGCCTTCCTATTATAATAGGGCACAGGATGATCTTTTACAGTTACTGCGTATTTTAATCGTTTTCCGGATAGTCCGAATTATCTGGAATTCCAGCAGGGTTCAGTCACAATTAGTTAAGATTCCCGGTGCTATACTGTAATATTAACATGAATTTTAAAATCCATTTGGCCAAATTGCGCTTTATTTTGTGCTACATGCAGTAAGTGATCAATCATACTTAGTGAAAAGAAAATTCTTCAATGTTTATTACTATATGAAGTACAGATTAAAGATGAGATTTTCATACCGACTTTTGGTAAGCTCTCTTGTACCGATAATTATTATCGATATAACGCAAATAGCGAAATACCAAATACGGAATACCGAACAATATTGAAACACCGAAATTCTGATCAATACTGAAAATGGATTCCGAATGCTACCGTAAAACGTAATGATATCGAGCGACATCGAAGTACTCAGGGAGGTCTATATTTAGGGGGGGATCCGGGACGCCAAAAATTCCGGTGTGTAAAAATATGTACCTGGTTGTCTACACTTAAGGCTCATTACATAGGCAGACCTACGTTGGAGTTGGACCGCTCCTTAGAGCCATAGACTCTTTCTGAGATGAAATTCTATTTGCATAACTTGCAGTACTGAATGGCACCGAACGATATCGAAATACCAAAGCTAAAAAATAGTTAACAATTGGGAATAACAAATGAAACGTGACTGCTGTGAAAAGGTAAAGTGAATTTTATGGGCGACAGCAGCACTATAACTTACTCCATTTTCGAGTGACTAGAAATTGTAAGCATTGAATTTCGAATTGATTTATCTGGAAAACGATTTTATGTCACGGAAGTTTTGCCTGAAAACCTCGTATAATAATTGTACTGTCTGTCTTCATTTGGAAAAAAAAAACTTGATACAGTGATTACTTTACTTATACTTCATTACACCTATGTTATTTTTAATATTACATTAAATTTGTCAATTGCTATTTACTGCAAGTTGCAGCGTTAAGACACCAGTGTTCCGGCAAAAATTACCCCTGGACAAATTTGCCTCGGACAAACTCATCTTTGACAGTGGATTTATAGAACAACATGATCAATATCTCTTAAAAGTATATACTTTCAAAATTATTAAAACCCTGGAAAATGCTGTTTCAGTCAATGATCTTTTCTTACGTATTGAAGTTGAACTGTTTGTTATAAAATTTTCGAATTTTCATTTTAATTCAGACAGTAAGGAGCTTTATTGGATATAACGCACCGGGTATATGGGAACTGATTTTTGTTTCTTCGTGTGATACTTCAGCCAGACCACTCCTGCAGGTGGTGTCATCTCCAAATCCTCAAGAACATCCCAACCTGAAAATTTTACGGTCAAACATCTATAGAACCCCTTCCAAACTCCACTTACACCATCCCAATTTTGATTTTACACCACCTAAACTGAAAATTCTGGCAAAATCCCTGCTACAAAAGCATTGGTTGATCATTCTCAGTATAACTTCAGAAAAAAAATCTGAAACATTCTTGGAAAAAGCTAGATCATCCTATCTACCTGGACATTCCCAGTAACTTGAATAATAAAAACAAACATAATTAATTATTTTAGGATACTGGAAATTAAAGAAAATAGATTTGAACAAAGGTCTTCCAGCTATTTTGTTCTGCATACCTTTTGTTTTTGCAGACTTCAAAGTGTGATAATTAACCTGTAATTGTAAGTGAAGGCGCAACTACTTTTATAGCGTGTCCCAAATAATAGTGTTTCACTCTGAACATAGTGCAACAAGCAAGCACACAGTTGAAGACAATAACTTCATATAATGTAGACAGTTGCAAAAAATGGCAACAGCGCTGGACGTCAAAATGAAGTAAAAATGAACAGAAATATACGTGTGTGACGTAAAATGGATAGTAGTATTGAACGTATATCAATGTGCGCCAAAATGATAGTAATTGGAACGCAGGTCAAATTGATAGGAAACTAATCAAAGAAATATTGTGCATTTAATTGGAATATATTCGTTGATTTCGTAAAGTACAGCGCTGATAACCATTATATACTCTTAACAGAATGCAGCTAAGTCCCATTGCTGTGGAGAAAAATTAACTTCAAAACGGAAGCCAAATGTTCGTGTTTTGAAAGGACGCCAAATCGATAGAAAGATATATATATATATACAAAGTCTTATCAAAAAAGTCATCTTCGATAAAAATGAATTGTATGGGCGGTAACAGCACTAAAATCCTCTTCAAACCGAAATACATCCCTTGTGACTCGCGACTTGGTTCGGACTTCAGTATGAGCAGCAGCTCGTTTCGGTTTGAGCCGTGGCTTGGTTCGACTCGGCTCGCTGCAAGCCACCTTGGGTTCGGCTCGGCTCACAGTGAGCCGACGCTTGGTTCGACTCGGCTCGCTGTGAGCTGACGCTCGGTTCGGCTCGGCTCGTTGCGAACCGCGCTGGGTTCTGCTCGGCTCACGGTGAGCCGCGGCTCGGTTTGGCTCGGTTCGCTGTGAGCCGCGGCTCAGGACGGCTCGAGCCGATCGAACCATGAGCCGAGCCGAGCGAGCCGTTGACATCCCTAATTTGAATTAGTTTGTTAGTCAGTCTGTGATGTATATCACATAGAAAAACGTCCATCACTTTCAGCTTTCAAATGAACTGCATCAAGAAAATTAGTGGCATTCTTCTTTTCACTGAGTATTGTTTTGTTCTTCAAGAAAATTTCTGCAGTCACAACGTAAAAGTGAATGAGTCAAAAATGGTAAATTTTCTTTTACCATTCGAGTTCATATGAGCAGCTCTTTCTCTGATAGAAAGGAGATGGCTGTTAGTTTGGGAGTTATGACGTAACAACCCTCTTAGATAAGTCACAATCGTTCACTTCTTGTGTTGGTAAGAGGGGATAAGTTAGACTTATAACATCATATAGTTAAAGGAGAGTATGTTATTTTCTGGAAATACAATATGTATAATGAAATAAGTAAAACACCTGTTTCGGTTTCTTTGAATTTTAAAGCAATACTTGCGGGAAGTCTTTGATGTTTGTCATATGTCGAAAAATATATTTCACAACGACTGGGTTTACAATTTGACGGTGCATGCATTCAAGGTTATTACTGCGAATTGTTAAATGTGGCATGAGGGAATTGCAGGAAGAGATTAGAATCAAATTGCAACATGTGTTTTTCCTTCATGATGATCTTTCTTGATTCAGTGAATCATTTAATAATATACACTGCTCGCCATTAAAATGAAATAACAAGAAAAATACATCGTAATTAATATTAATGCAGCACATATAGACTCGATGGCTCCGTGAAGGCACTACACAATGACATGCCGGATCCCAACGACGGCGCTTTATCACGAGCCGCGAGAACAGATGGCTGGTGCGTATGGCTCTGGAGGAGCGCACAGCCACATATCGAACCGGCGCATGCGCTGGCAGATGTTGCACTGCACCTAGTGTACCCACGAACAGTTCTACGTCGTGTGGCAGAACGGGACACATTTGGATGGCACCCATTGCTGGGGCTTCCGCTAACTGCAAGAGCATATATGTATGGAGACTCTACTATGGGGACTCTACTACATGGAGAGTCCAATAGCAGGACATAACTTTTCAGACGAATCCTGCTTCTGTCTGCAGGATCATGATATTCGCATCCGTCTCGTTTTGCATCGCCACGTCGGTTTGAAACTAAGTGTTATGGCGTGAGGTGCCATTGGATTCCGTGACTCTTCGTGTCTTCTACGCATTGACGGACATGCCACCAGCCAAAGGAACTTCGGCTATTTATTTTACCCGGTTGTGGTCCCTTTAGTGTAGGTCCTATCTGGGACCACTTTCCAGTAGAATAACGCGTGTCCATATGTGGTACATTATATCCTAGTCTTGCTGGCTGGACACTATGTTCCCCTTCTTTCTTGGCCGGCGCGTTCAGCTGATGTCTTACCTTTTGAATACGTCTGGTTCATGATTGCACAACACCTCTAACGCCAGCGACCTCCCCAACTACAGTTTATGACCTGTGGCATCGTGTCGAAGACGCACTTCTTGCCATACTCTAAAAGAATATCCAAGGATTCATCCTCTCTTGCTCTCGCCGTGCTGCAGCCGTTCGGAAAATCCATGGTGGGCCCACAGGTTAATTTCACTCTTGCCCTTGCTAAATCCAATATATCGTTCGTTCTATGAAAGATTACTCATATAAGTGACTTTCACAGACGCTAGTGTAGTAGATGATGTAGATGATCAACACGAATAATCAGCTATTTTACGTCTATAAGCTTCACGTAGATGTATCTCTAAGACAAGAATAGTTTTATGGATAGTGTTCTAAAACTGCTTTGCTGTCTATTGTGAGGACATAACAACTAATATGTTTTTAAACTACCGTAGTATTGCTTATTTCCATTGACTCATAATAATAAATTATATATTAAATTTAATTGTATGAACATATAAAATATGTCCAAATTTACGTCATTGCTATTCCCCATTGAAACTAATATGTAACAAAATAGTAGTATGAATTACAATAAAATGTCAGAGTCAACTCGATATTAATTAGGGTAGACGAAATATGATGCAGAAAATCATCGAAAGTTTCAAATCATTCTCCTGAAAATTAGGGTTTTTGACTTACCATTGACGTTGTAACTCTATAATTATTGTGGTGTTGCGATCAAGGCATGGAACTCTAATGCGTAAGAAAATGCATGAGTTGAAACAGGTATCTGGAAATCAAGCGGCGGCTCTATCTACAGTGACAACTCTGAGCTCCAAGAAATTCCAGCTGAAGAACGGGATAAGCTCTTTAACATTCGGACATTGTTTGACAGACCAAATGCAAACTTTCTGCAATTCGCTTTTCAATCTGAAAATTTGCGATAATTGTTTCTGCTTAAAACTTCAGAAACATTTCAGAGTGTTGATGAGCAAATGGTTCAATATTTTAGACACCAGTATCTCAAGCAGCTTTTTCGTTGTACACCAGTATGGTTTGATTTCAAATAGTGGGCTATCTGTTGCTCAGAAACAGACTATTGTTACGGGATGCAGATGTATGAAGGCAAGTCAAAATACATTAAAGCTGATGCAAATGTGGCTGGACTTGGGTCATGTGTTGTTCTGAAAATGATTTCCATTTTAGACACACTAAACGCCCAGAAATGTTATTTTTGATTTTTTTCACGTAATTCTCTTTGCTGAAACATTTCCTGGAGATTCACGTCAGGGAACTGTTCGATGCAAGAGAATGAAAAAGTGACTTATCAAAGAAAGGAGTTGAAGATAAAGAACGAGGAATATACAACTGCATACAGATTTGTTTCGCGGAACGAAATTTTTGCTATCATCTGGAACCAGAGCACTGTATGAAACTATAATCCAATCATGATACAATCGAGCATATTTCACATTTGAAGCAGGGTTGATAATGAAGTTGTTCGATTCCACCAACCCGAGTTTATCGCAAAGTATAACAAGTGTATGGGGCAGTGAACAAAATGGATTGAAACGTCCAAAAGAACAGGATAAAATTAACAGGGAAAAACTTGTGTTTTCCTTTAATTACCAACACCATTGACATATCACTGATTAACACTCACGCACTGTAATTTTTATCAAATGGTACGATTCCTCTTTTTGATTTACATAAGAAAGTTTACCAGAACGTACGTGTCTCTGTCACCACCAATATCCGACCCGAAAAAGGCAGGGAGATATATTTTATTGCGTCTTCACTCATTTTATTCAGTTGGTGAAAATATTTCTTTACATTTGCTGTGTGCAATCCTGTTTACTATCTCTTTATGCAAATGAATAAAAATAGCACATACCTAAACAAGTTAATTATTTCACAGTAAGTGAATTTTTAGGTTTTTATTACTTACAAACTTTAGTTTCACCTACTTAAATACAAAAAAAAACATGACCGAACTCCCAACTGACGTTCAAGTTGACGTACCAGTAATTCTATATATATGAACCTTATAGTGGTTAATGGTAAGTAATATAATTGCACGGTGGTATTTGTCATTCAGCTCGATTTGCTTGCCAAGTTTGATATTTTGCACATTCTTTAGGTATTTGGTGTGTAGC
>JAGDQP010031570.1:0-21862 GCA_022664845.1 Lepisma saccharinum
TTTAATTTGAATTTATTTTTAAGGCCTTTAGGCAACTTTGGCTCAGGCCTAATCTATGATGAATTGGTGGAATGAAGAAAGTAGAAGGAAACGGGAGAAAGCCGAGAAAATCCGCACACACGGTGTTTGTCCACCACAAAGTCCCCATGGCATGAACAGGGATCGAACCGACAACCCCACGCACCAGAGGTGAGCACTCTAGTACCGAGCCAACGTTTTTTTAACTTCATTTTACTTAAGTCAACTGATATTCCTCTGTTTCGACTAGTACCCTTAGAACTAAGTTAAAACCACAAACATCCATGTCTAGGGCAGGATTCGAACCCACAACGTTGGAGTAGTTGGTCTTACGCCTCAGACCATACGGCTACTTCCGTCGGCTAGCATCTATACGTCTCACTTCACCGTGCCGCCCAGAGTACCTATTGAAATGCGACAATATTGTACACACATATTCAATAAATAGAACTCAATGACTATGTATCCCTCCCTGTTTGACTTCGTTTCTCAAACAATAAAGTTAGTTATATATCATGAGTTACATTTAAGATTAATTAATAAAAGATCACTGTTGGCAGAAAAGTTCTCAAAGTTTTCTTTAGAGTACATGCTAACAAGGTTGTCTACGTATTTTCAGATATCTTCAAGGAGGTTTATTATTATTATTATTAATTTCTAATTCAGTCCATAACTTTTACAAATTGCAAATTTATCGATCGCTGCGTACATAACCACGACGAAGATCCTTAACTATGAATACTTCATTCAATAAAAGATATATAAAATGATACAATTACTTGAGACCAATTACTTATTTCTATTTCCAGAAAGCAAAAGACTTGAAATCTTGCATTCATTTCTCGAGAGTTCATCTTTCCTACATTTAATGAATGGTTAATAATAACGAAACTCCTACTGCACATTTGTGAATCCCCCATTCGGAACACGGCTGCATATTTTGATAAGAAATTCATTGAGTACTCTCATTACAGAGGCCTAAGTAAAATAAATAATAAAGACTACTTGAATGCTGAATTCTCAAAAAAACATTAGTTGTTGTTTTGGCTGTCAGACTACACTTGTGTAGCTATTTCCAGAATCGGAATAATTTTATGATTTCCAGCCACAACGCCTATCTGAAATTAGATAGTAAACTTACATTATCTAATACAATTTTCTATCATAGCCGAATTTAAAGATGACTTATCTTCTATACACCAAAATTGTTCACTGTCATTGATTACCTTTTCAGAAATCACCATTCATTTAATGCTTATTTCAGCAACATAGTACAACATTATTATTTTTATGTTCTAAATTCTCGAGAAAATGGTTTGTCTCCTAGTTTGTTTCTAACTGGCAATATGTTGTTGCTTGTTACTGTCCAAAATTAAAACTCAGTACATAGTATATTTCTTTTAGACACGTGGAGATAATGATTAACCCATGCACCGTTCCTTTATTTACCTTTATAAATGGATGTAGCTATACAATAAACAACCGTAATATTGATTTTCATATCGCGATATTGAAACAAAATAGACATTTCACTCGCTCGACACCCTGCTTCGCTGCAGCTTTCGCGTACAGGCTGAATCAATTTCTAAACAGAAAGAATACTCGATCATGTGAGATTCATTATCAAACAGAGAAAGTTTATGAAGTTATACATTAATCAACAGTGCGGTAACGACACCGAAGAAAACGTGTGTTCCCGATGAAAGAAACAACTCGTCACAAGTTTTGGACTATCCACCTCAGACTTCCTCCTTTCCAGGAAACTACAGCATATTTTGAGCGGATAGCACTTCGGTGAGCGAGAGTTAAAGACGTTCTGAATAAACTAGCTGCTGAGGTGGATGACGAGGGAATTATAAAATTGCGCGATGAGTGCATAAACGTCCACAATGAGATTAGCATAAGTGGTAATATTTCTGCAAAAGTGTATCAATCGATTGAGGACTGAAATATATGCTTTCAGTTAAATTTTTATTTACAGATGAACACTACTTCACAAGATTAATTAAAAAAAAAAAACTGAAAAAAAAATGTTTGAAAGATTGTTAAGAATAGGACATAATCATTTGAAATGTGACAATTAGATGTGAATTTGGAAACGTATGGATTGTATGTGTGAAAATATTATATCACCGATGTATAATAATGTTATTATTGGAAATCTGAAGATACCCATTGTTAAATAACAGAATATTTCACTGACAGCGATAGAAATCACACATGCCAGAGGAGCAGCAAGATTTTAATAGTGTTCCTGCATCTCTCGCGTTCATAACGTGGGAGATACAGGGACACTATATTTTACTATGATGTAGCATCCTCCCAACTGTACAAAGTCTGTCCAAGTTCTGGATGTCGATCCTTTTCTCCATTGGAAAGAGATGATCAAGTTTTATCTAATGATATCCGTCGGTTCAAAAATGACTTCTTAGTTTATCAACTGAATCACGTTATTCGCTTCCAATATGTAATTCATAATGACCTCATTCATAATTCTCCGACGTACTTTAACTTTTCGAAACATGCTTGGTACATAGCTCAGTATACAAGCAATGATCCTGGCTATTACCCTACACCGGAGAGGTCTTCCGATTCCAACACATCGAAAAGTATGAAATATGCACTGGTAATAACTTTGTCTTCATCGGATGTTCGTGGTGGAAAACATAGTTATGTTTTGATACACTTCTTATGATAATAAATAAAATATTTTCGTAGCCTCCAAGGGATTACATAAGATACAAAGCAAACCCTAGTTATATGAACTATGCAACAGGATAATGCAGTAGTTTTAAAAGATTGATGCTATAGAGAAATCGAATTATTTCTAGCTTTCTCACATAAATCTTACTCATTTATAATTTTCCCAGTGTTTCTTTCTTGTCATACGAGACAATGCCAAAATATACCTAAACCCTGACCGTTTTCTTGCCCATCGCTTTTCTCTAGATGTTCAAATGTTAAGACGGACATAGTTCAATATACTGCAGATGCTAAATAAATACAATTACGTAAAAGATTACGTAAGTTATTTTCAATAAAGGAATTATGTCTCCTCTCCTGGGGCTCCCATTCGTTAAAATCAGTGTTGACAAAACAGGTAGTTCGCTAAAAAGAAGGAAACAAGCGAGTGCCCTTCATATATAGAGAAAGTAACATTAACATTCACTCCTTGGCAGAGGAGAAAGGTCATGTGCAGACCATACTACGTCACAATAAAACTGCAATGGAAAGTTTAAGGACAACTGTCGAGATTTTATTTTATTTAAGACGCAATGCAAGTTGATTTTACCACTTTTTTATGTCATTCAAAGACGAATGGAGGTGTAAATAGAAAATAACTTTGACGGACTACTCAAAGTGATACTACAATAATTCAATGTTAAAGAGTAACTTCAGGTTGTATCCAAAAAGCTATGGGACAGCACGCTGTGCAGATAGTTGTTCGATATAACCAGAGCGGACAGTCACTCTGACAGAGGATCTTCCAGAGTTTTTTTTTTCTGAGTCACATTAGGCTGATACCGGGATCTTACCTTCAAACTAGACAGTAAACACTAACCGATTTCCTTCCCCCTATCTTCTCCTCTACCTTGTCCAAAGATACCTCAAGGTTATAAGTAAAATTCAATTTAATTCAATGTCGTTTTATATTCTTGGGAATGATATATTCATCGAGACTGAAAGAAGAACGAATGTATCTAAAATTCAGATGGGATTGGCACAACTGATTTAATGGTTTATATATTTTACTTCAAACTCGTATTTTATTCAAAACCCACTTTTCAGCTATATATATATCGTTTTCAGTTTTGTCCAACTCTAGTTGAACCGCCTACTGAGGGAAGTCTTGTGGTCTGATTGATGCGTTAGGCCCGCATCTCGAAAGCCTCAAGTTCGAATCCCGTCTGAGGCATTTGTGGATTTTAAGCAGCATTCCATTCGTATAATCGCGATTGGCAGAAGTCAAAAGTTACTAAAATGGCCCATACAAAATAAAGTTCACCTAGTTTGTGCTAGTTGAAACTTATTACAATTTGAAATTTGGGAATACTCCAGAATCTTGCTCGGGTCTTATAACAGTCTTCAACAGACGACATTCGTTCAACCGATATAGTCAAGTTTTTTTGTTTTGTTTTTTTAAATACGGATTTGGGCTATTGTTGTATGCAGAGAAAGACGAGGACTCTTGGACAGTCATAGAATGCTTCCTGACCATGTGACACATTTCCATTTTTACTTCTGTGGCACAGTGTCAAATATACATAGGACATTTTTGACAAAAAAAATCTGGAAAAAGAGGAAAAGAAGGGAAGCTTTTAGATGAGAAGACAAATTAATCGAAAGTGTTGCAATTGTTTGAAGCACAGTAGGCAATTAGGGATAGAGGGGGAAAAAGTTGCAAAATTCGTTGGGAGAGCTTCATCCTGTTTGGACTGATCTGTGATAATGACGCTCCGTAAGTAAGAAAACTAAAAAGTCTGTTGTCCAAAAATCTACCACACAATTATCCGCAAATCTCAATATGTTTCTTATTGAAAAGACCAAGAACTTGTTTTCTGGAAATAATTACTTCATTCCATCTTTTGCTCCTGTCCGTTGGCGCAGGCCAAATGAAACAATTATTTTCTTTGGTTATCAATCCGTCAAAATGGTTTGCAGTAAGTAGTTTTCCATTCTCCTCACTAAGCCGCTATTTTTGTTCTTTTGACAAAAATGTCAGTATTTGCAGTTATCGGCAGTAATCCTGGACAACACCGAGAAATTTCGTTTACGTTCTTAATCTCAGCTCCAGTACGATTTGTTCACATGCGCAGAAAGAGTTTCTCACCGTACCACAAGCACTATGATGATCAAGTGTTATTTGCTCTCGCCATCTTGATCACTTATTTTTACAGCAATGGGAAATATTCTCAATGAATGAGGATTCCGATCCCTAATTATCAAATGAATATTATCAAAGGGAATTAAGTTACCACCCATAAAATTAATTTTATCTTATCTTCGCCTTCAGAGTGCATTTCTGTAACTTGTGAAATAATGCGGTTTTCTACACTGCGAAGAAATTTATTGTAGAACAATATTTTTCAACATCATCGTATCACGCTGTGAGAGAAGCATTTGAAGTAGGTTTACCGAGCTCAGTCGCACCAGAGACGAAGCACCTATATTTTCGGAATACACTACTAGTAACAAACACCTCTGCACAAGCCTTGTAAGATTTTAGGCAGAGATTTTCTTTCTTATGTTCGATAAGCAGCTATTCTAGTGGTACTGAGAAATGCAGTTATTTATAAGTTTTGTTCAGAATATGTCCAATTTGCAGAAAAAAAAAGAAGACTGTGAGAACATTTAAAAAAACAAAAACGAACGTGCTTGAACGATAGATGATGTTTGCTAATTTCCTAAAAACTTCTCGCTATATGGGGCTATATTTCAGCACAAGAACGATGTCAGTTACAGTATTGTGAAATAGCGGTTTATGTGACTTTTGTATGCATTTCCTTAATTCTAATACCTGATTAAATTTAGCTTAAGGGTCATTTGACCGAAGTAAAAATATAATCTAATGCACACAAGGGACCATTACGATTTTGTGAATTTGATTTCTGAAAATATTTAGCATCATTTGATAGGGCATCCAAAGAAATCCAGAAAACATTTTTATCGACGGAATCTTAACAGGAATAGAGGGAAATAACATCAAATTTAGAAAAATCATTCTTTTATCTTTCTTTTCAGCCAACGGAGACGTTGTAGTCAACAAGAACATGAATTACATTGCTGTAAATACATAGCACCTACGAAATCTTCGAAACAAACATTTTGTGAATATTTAAAAAATGAAATGTGCCCTCTAAAAAGGTTAGGAACCGCAAGGAAGATTTTTGTACAGATAATTGTTTGCTCTCTTTGCTGTGAATAATAGTACTGATCATCAGTAACGAAAATGAAGTTGCATTATAAATATAAAGAGAATTAATATATAACATATTATGAAAATTTACGCCCATAAAGACGAATCCACATTTGAAAGGTATATATATATACATTGGAGATCTAGATTTTTGCCTGCTGTCCATACAAAGTTGCTTTACTTCAGTTTCTCTAACTTCAAAATCTGGTAACGAAAAAGTTAAATCAATCTCCTATCAGTCCCTCATTTCCAGCTCATGGCACCAATTTTCCAAAAAATGATCCGATCCTCTTTCTACGAAACTGGATATCTCGACGACGTGTCATTACACCTGACACCTGTTGATTACTGCTTCAATTTCAATACATGTCGTGAGCCCCATTGTCCATCATTGCCTTTCTTCAAATGTGCAGACTATTCCTTCCATTTTTCTCTGTACAACTGTACAATACTTACAATTAAGCATTCACTATATCCTTTGAAAATGAAGCAATACTAATCATTCTGAAGAAGTTGGATCATCTGTAGCTTTTGTCTCCACGACGGTCCGCCAATACATGTTTCCTGTTTCAAGGTTTCTTACGTGTTGATTGGCGTGCTATGCATTTCAGCGAGGCCTCCGGGATTCCGGGAGCCTCGATTTCAGCCATCGAATAAATTTTCTTGCTGATTGCTGCGCCTCTACTATGGTACCTTTAAACTAAACTCTGACCGCCTCCCTTCCCACAGCTTTCCTGATACAGTGATACCCCATTCCGACCTAACTGCAAAAAAGAAAACGAGTCGTGGCATCTTCGTTCGGGCCCAATGGCCTTCATTCCACTCTTGTCGCGCCCGAGCGAAGGCGTTTCTGCGAACTATTTTAGTTTTCTTCATCCCTACTTACGGTTCTCCGACAAAATTCCTTTTTTTTTTTTTTAGCTTTAAAACATTTTCAGAAATCGAATTCACAAAATCGTAACGATCTTTAGTAAGAAAGAAAGCACATAATTATCTGTACATTTATTGAGGTTCGCAACATTTTTTACGCGACCACATTTTGCTTTTGAACTTTTTCCCAAAATGGGTTACGAGGTTTCTCTAGGAATTATGCTATGCATTTCCAGTGACGTAGTTCGTGTTCTTGTTGATTACGCACCTACAGCGCCTGAAAAGAAAGATTTCTCGAACTTTTGTCATTTCTCTTCATCCCTATTTAGGTTCCGCAAATAAAAATCTCTGTTTTCTGGGTTTCTCTGGATACTCTATTGAATGGTGCTACCCATTTTTCAGGAATCAAATTCACAAAATCGCAATGGTTCCTTGCCAGTGTGCTATGTATTTACAAACTCACTCGATTAAGGTAACACTTTTTTCCCCGTGCTGTTAACCTTTTCATTCTTGCTTCATGTACACTTCATATGTTACTTATTAGAGAGCAAACGACTGCTATCACTCCAAGTCAAAATTTTGTGACCAGACAGTCTGCTCAAATTAGGTAGAGATTTATTTGAGTGCGCATTGGTCCTATAGTGTGGATTTGTATTGTGGACAAACACAAAGAATTTGCATGATATTGTATAATGCATTATATGGCATCGTGATAAAAAAAAATATAGAATCATTTTCTACATTGCATTATAAAATAATTATTTTGTTTACCAACTCATTAAGCGTTCAATGAACTTTCCGTTTTATCTGTCCTATTATTATTACTCGTTATCTGTTGTCATCACATGTTTATTTTTTTCTTCTTGGAATAACTGTAATTCTTTTTAATGACATGCTTATTTAAAATGTTAAGTGTTTATATTTGATCGAAAGAAGATATACAGCAACAGGGAAAGTGCAAAGAGGCATTTTGTGATGTAACACTGCCGTTCTCTTCTTTAGATGAAAACGAAATGTCACGTGAATTATGCCGTGTTATCTACTCTCGCAGCGTTGCCAATTTGTCTTGCGAGAAAGTCTTACCTCGTCAACACTCGTACAACTTGCTGTTTTTAAGGTCAGTGGCGTATACATCGATGGCGCAATCTTTACCACTTTTTTAAAGAAGGAAAAGAAGTTAAAGAATGATATACGGCATCAAGTTGACATAGTCACAAGGCGTGATCAAAACCATGCGCGCATGCATCATACTTTAGCTAAAGAATGTTCTAAAACCAATATTTTCAGGTATAAACAATTTAAAGTGCGTGAAAGTTCTGAGTGTATGTGCAGAAAAAGGTTTTATTATGTGGCTTTTTTTTTCAATAAAAAAAAAACATCGTTCCTTTTCATATATTTTTTTTAATGTCGTTATTTTTGTCAGACAACAAATAGTTAATGTTTTGCACTGCAGATAATCAACGTAATCAACAGAATTAGAGTTAAGTCCTCACACATTCATCCGAATATACAATTGGTTTGTTTTTCTCCAGCTTTACGAGGCAAATGATGGGATTATTTATGCATTCACTGGCTACTATGCTTCCTATTATTTTCATCCTGGCAAACATAAGGACTAAGGACATATGCCCTGAAGTTATTTGGTATAGTTTGTAGTAAAATACTAATAAATCTCCAGGGTCCTGAAGAAATATTTTGAATTGTAGGAAGAATTTAAGTTCCTCGAGATAAGAAAACTTCAAAGACATCTTTACTGTAAACTGAAAGACTATGGACTATTACCGAAAAATGCTCTTATCCCGTAGTATATACAACACATTAATTTCTAATTACGGAATTATTCAAGGAATATATATATTTTTTATCATAAAAATCAATTTACCTGTAGCTCAAAATCTCGGGAAACAACCTGCTTCTATTCAGGGCACAGTTATATTTTTGCGCGTACATTTTATTTCACTAAAAAAGCATGGGGACATTGCTCCCTCATGATCCGGGCTCCAAGCCTCGCCCCGCACTGTGAAAATATATTCAGATACAGACAATGTAACAAAAAATATTTTTTATGTTATATGCATATTTAAAAAGAGTTGTTTAAATCCATACTGAATAGTCTTGTAAACAAGCAACTACATATATATTTCTTCTAATACATCTGTTGGAATAGGGCTCTGAGAAGTATTATTTCAAATTATATCATAACCTAGCCATGTTCCGCTGATGTCCGCTCTTTTCTGAAAGTTTAGTAATAGCTATCGGCACGTAGCAGAATGGGGGCCATTTGAAATATTGAATTTTAAAATAGGGTGGCAACGCTGATAACTGGGTGCTTGGGTACAGGGAACAACCACAGTATATTTCGACTGTGTCGAATATCTAATTATCTATACTCAAAGTTTGGTGCGGACACGTCGAACTGAATAGAAGTAGTAAATATTTAAATTTTAAAATTGATTGGCAACACTGCCAACTCTGAGACCTGAGTACCTCTATGACGCGTCCCAGTACATAAATACAAGATTTGGTCCTGAACTCCTGATACGTAAAAGGATCTGGAAGCAATTAAAAAAAATACCTAATGCACATGCCAAATTTTGTGTAAATCAATGCGGATATGTCCGGTGGTAACAAATATGAAATATAGAATTTTAAAAATCGTTTGGCAACACGGCAAACTACGACACCTGGAGTGCCTGTATGACATGTCCCAGTACCTAATGAACATGCATGTCAAATTTGGTGTAAATCAATGCACACGTGTAGATTTGTATTAAAAGGAGTTTCTATAAGTTAAATTTTAAAATAAGCTGGCAACACTAACCACTGGGGCACTTGAGGTCGGGAACACCCAAAACTTTCTTCTATTGTGTTGAATGATGTTTAAGCTAAGTTTGCGGTAGATACGGTATGGAAGAATTTGTTTTAAAAAATGTTCTTAAGTTGGCAACACTGAGAAGTGGGTAACCCGGAATATCTCGCATACACCAAAAGATATTTCTAATCTTACAGTGTCTAGGGTTTAATTTGTGTTATATTTCTTCATAATTAACTATATTTCTGCTTACTTAAAGAGACGTTAGCAGTATTACAAATTGCTGCCTTGAAAATAAAATATAAAAAACAAGGCTTATGTATTTTTTCTAAACAAAAACGGAAGTTTTAGAAAATAAACTTTTTTTTTTATATAACACTATGTGCAGCAGATAAACAGATGATTTGCAGTCTGGCAAGTAGGAAATACAGAAATTTTCACGTGCACTAATTCCAGTTTGAAAATGATCAAAATACAATCTCAAGAACCATGCAGAATGATACATCATCTTGATATTTGATAGAAAATTCAGAACAATTTGATAACAATCTAATTTCGATTCGTAGCATAATTTCGCCATATTCTTCCAAGATTTTCTACTTTCGCTGGCAATTGCTATTACCCTCTTTTTCTTCTTTAATGATGTTAATTTTTCTTATAATAGTTTCCTTAGAGAAACACTTACGGTTTCTTTGCTTGACTACTTGGCTCGTAGATTATTAAGTACTTCTGTCATTTACTTCCACGATCTAACACTTAGATGTACCATTTTTAACTTCTGTTATGCCACTAACAGAAGAGTGCTACTAACGCACAGCTTTTACGATGCATTTCCACAAATGTACTTCCCATCATATCGAATATTATAATTTCTTTGTATTTCTCTTGATCATATCTTACCTATGAGGAATCTATAAATTTTAAATAGTCGTATCATAATTGGTTACATTGGTGCACACGTATTAAAGGGTATTAAATAATTTTCTGTTCTAGATTGGATTGTATGCACTCGAAATTGTTGCAACTACTCGAACTTAGTACAAGTTCATTCTACCCATTTACACATGAGTCAAAATGTTGTCGAATTTAATACAAAACTGCGAAAAAGTTATGTAATAATAGTTTTGAATTTGTTTAAATTTATGATATGTTGCTACATTTCCTACTTCTGCTGATGAAATAATTCGCTTTCTGAAGGTGGAATATAAGATATTTCGCACATCCTCCGTTTGCAGGCGGCTATTAATTCCATAGTCGGTGAATATTTTGTGTGAGCCACTTGGCTCAACTATCAGCAAAGTAATGTCAGAAATAGACCACGAAACAATGGAAAACTTTGATAGTGTGAATCTCTTATCTTTACAGCACTCTACAGGCCGACACATCTAATCCATTGATTTTGTCATGGAAGAAGCAATGTGAAGACAGTGGTAAAGACCTATATCCTAGGTACGATTCCGGCATTCGTGGAAACCATGGAAACCTCGGTCACGATGGCCGGTATTCGAACTCGATAGTAACCAGGAGACTAAGGGCCTGGGTACGCACTACGCAGCTAGGAGTGTTTGAGAACTTCAACTAAGGTATTCTATGTATATGGCATGCAGTGGTATCTGACGGGTGGTGTATATACATGAGCGCAAACTTTGAAACAATTCAAAAAGTGCTTACAATGAAACCAAACTACACTGTTCATCATAAATTAAGGATCAAAAGTCGCACAGACCACAAATTATGGGAAAATACTATAACTATGGAAGAACCTATTACGAAAGCAAGAATGACGAATGCATCCCGAAGAATGTGCCACAGTACTACGTTAACGTATTAATTTCAGTACACGAAACCACTGAATGGTTATGCCAAGGTGCTTATGAAGTGCATAAGAGAAAATTGGTGAGCAGAAAATATCGGATGTGCCAAAAAGACAATAAATATTCAGCTGATGCGCAAGCCACCACCAAGTACTACGTTTGGCAGACAACTACATGAATGACCAGTGTTGTATGTAGCATTTACCCAAGAGCACAGAATGATGCGTTTACCGTGGAAGTGTAAATGTGCATTGGGCCTTCGAGCAGTTAGTTCTCACTGACGAGTCCTGACTTTCTCAACGAAGACTGGTCAGGCGAGAAGCAGCGACACGTTACCATCCATCCACCCATCCAACATTGTTGAAAGGGACAGATATGGAGGTACAGGTAGCATATCTCTTTTGGAGGTCCGCGTGGAACTCAGCAATATAGGAATAACACCTTGAATCGCCATATTGGATCTTACGCACACGAAAAAAGTAAGCAATTCATTTTGCATGATGATAATGTCAGCACACACTTAATCGACCGGTATTTGCGAGAACGCCAGCAATGCCCCTGGATGTTAATTCTATCGAGCCCATGTGGGATGTTCTAGGTTGATGAACAAGTAGCCTTGTCCTCCCTCCTGGAAACTGAAGAAGACTGAACAAGGTTCTCTCCAAATGGTTGTTTAGACGTAAGCATGGAATAAGGGAAGGTTTTATTGTTATGGACCGTTCTATAATGTGCTCACATGAAATTTTTCCTTTTCGAAACATTCATAAATACTAAATGATTTATTCGTGTTTTATTCCCATACAACTAGAGCTCAAATTAACGGGGAAGGAGGTTGACGAAAAAATTCAACTGCCATAAAAAATCACCCCTGATTGATAGGACCCGATCCCGAGCAAATTACTAACGTGTGGCAGATAGGAATAATAACTGAAAACACATGACTGCTATTATGACGGTTCCTTCATCCCTGCTTCGAGCGCCAGTAACAGTTACAGGACTTCTCCGAACACGCATAGCCTCAAAACTACCACAAAAGGTTGATGACAGGAATTCCACTTCAAGATGCCCGGAAACACGACTTGACAGCTTTCTCTGGCGGCGAGAAGATACTAAGGGATTCCCCAGGAACGATGAGTACTTCCACGTGGTCCTCCCCAGAAACGAGGAGTACTTCCACGTGGTCTTCCCCAAGGACAAGAGATTTCCGCACCAACGGGCAATCTCTCGGCAAGAGCAGATTGATCTCTCGAATAACCAAAGAGACTGGATTTGATCTCTCATATTTCCCTCGAAAAAAACTAAGGGCCAGCCTCTCGCACCAAAAGTGCACTATTCTCTCGACTCAACAAGAGAATATAGATAGCTCTCTCGCATTCACCAAGAGATCACTACTCTCGAATTTCCAATTTCCCTCGTAACACCAAGAGGCATCCTCTCGAATTTACCAAATATATCTCTCGGTACACCAAAGAGATACTCACCTAGTCCAGCAGGAGCTTCCATCGTAATAAAACAAGGTGATCCAAAATATGGGTTTATTTCATCCATACAATAACTATTCGGGATTATCTACGTGACAGAACATGCTTCGCCAGGTTATCCTGGTCGATACAACAAATAAAAGTCACTGCCGGATTTCTAGATACAATTACGCAATTATTATAACAATTAATAAAAGATATCGAGCAACTATTGAGTCTTTTTAATACCTTACTTTTACATAAAAAGTGATTAATAATATTTAAAACAAGATGGAACTCAATTTATAAAAATTCCTAACCTAACACGCCATCTCTGTGGCTGCAAATGTAACTCACCGACGCCTACCCATATGTACGTATCTACAACACCGTCGGTGGTGGTTACACTATGCAGTAAATAAAGGAATTTCTGGATGCAGATACATGTCGAAAAATTTTGAAATGAAACCACAGAAATCATCAGCAAATACGCAACACTCAAAATAGACTTTCAAGATTTGGTTTCCAGCTCATTTCTACATTCTTATCTTTCGTTGCGAAACCTGACAATAAATACTGTAGAACAGGACATACGTTAAATCCAATCATAAGATATTTGTGATGTTTCAGTAGCGGGCAAAGTTAGAAGTACAAAATATTCCTCACAATTTAAAAAACTGCTCTTGACTACCACAACCTTCCACACAAATGTGCTTTATATATAGGTAGGTAGCACACAGACGTCAATGAAATTCAAGTAGTTCCGTTCACTTGTAGTGCACACAATAGACGACTAAAATCTTGACGCAACATCTGGTTGATTGCCATAAGTGCTTAAAAAGTTTTCTAAAATTTGGTGGCCAATGAGGCCACCTGAAGATTTTTGGTGGCCATTTGTAATCACTGGTGGCCTCATATAATATGTTTTGTTGACGTTCAACATAAATTACGTGCATGTTACACAATAACGCACCTTCATATTGATATTAGTCAAGAACGAAAGATGAATTAGCATGCAAATAAAAAAAATGAAAGAGTCTTCCCTTAGGGGAACGACTAATTTTATATGCACTCGCCACACCAAGATGAAATACAAAAAGGTGGTTAAAGTTGAGAATTTTGAGAAAAGAACTGGTGGCAAAAATTGGCTACCACGTGTGACTCCAGATGGCCAAACCTTAATATGATTGATGGTCGTGGCACGCCAATTTTGCATACTCTGGTTGCCATAGCAGCAGCGGAGGCCTAATCTAAACAAACAGTAAATTCGATGGCAGAGTGGTAGAAAATCAGTTGTGGAAGCAATCACTGTTAAGTTTTGTGTGTGTGTGTTAATTATTTTGGTGACGAGCGAAAACTGACTGAAAGAGGAGAAAAATGTTGTGGAGCTCAATCATGTACTTTTGTTTAGGTATGACAGAAAGAGCCTAGCAGGATAAAATGGTGAAAAGTACCTTGGATGGAATCGTGATAAAAAAAAAAAAAACTACCATATTGGGCATAAAAAATGATGGCTCTCCACCAAATTTCAGCTCAAAAGATGCTAACCTAACCTCAAAATAAATGAAAGTGTGTTTTTTTGGTAGTTTAGCGATATCTCGGTCAGCTTTGCACCTACGATGACCTTTTTTCTAAAAATACAGATTTTTTCAAGCTCTGCAAGATGGCAATTGTTTCATTTATGTTGACGCAAAATTCAAAATTTTAGAGAGGTTAGAAAATTTGAAAATTGAATTTAAAAAAAACTAAGACAACAGTTGGCTCAAAAAAAAATATATGTTATGTATTTTTTAATGATTAACAATTATTTTTTTTTTAAAGTGGTAGAACATAACCAAAAAAATAAGACACATGACCGGGCTTTTTACGTAACACATGCACTGTAAATACAAGTTCGAAAGCACCGTTTTCTAGGTGGCTTTCGTGGACGGCTGTTCAAGAAACCGAGTCACTCAACATTTAGCCGGATTGACTTTAAATTTAAATACTGTTCATCTGAAAGCTACAGTCTACATTGATGACGCTTTATGGACACCTACCTCGTACAACGAAATGCAATTTATCATGGAACAATTACGACGCTTCAGCTTACCTTCCATCATCCTCCCCAACTCTACTAAAACCAAAATACTCCCATTTCATCGATCAGATGACATTGCTTGGCATCATCATGGGGAGGTGGTAAAGAAACTTAAATTCTTGGTCATGTGGTGGTCAACCACAATTCCCACTACATTTCTCTAAATGTGCAGATAGGTTACTACGTCAAGTAAGTTGGAGTCCCCAAGTTTATAAATTTTGCTTTCAAACTTTACTGGCACGGGTTCAATTTCTCAACGCCTATATTCTCAGCAAAGCTACTCATATCATCCAACTATTTCCATTAAATAATAAAACATTTGCAGCTATTTCTACTCGCATCGGCAGATTTTTATGGTTTTCCTACAAATTAAGAGTACACCGAAATACTTGTTACTTGCCGACTCGTAATGTTGGTTTAGGCCTAAAAACTTTTACAGCAACAAGGCCGGGTCTTACTCATCCATCGCACCCAACAACTATTTGAAGATTTCCCAAATACAAACTCCACGCAACCTATAGAGGAAACTTTTCGCAGAGTCGATGGAAATTTAAAATTGAACATCCTAGGTTGGCGCAGATTATTGCCATATTTGACTCCGATATGTATTGATTCTCTCTGCGCAACTACCTCTTGACACATGGTCAGTAAAGCAAATCTATCAACATCTATCTGGTTATACCACAATACCTGGTATACAGTGTCATTTTCCTAATGTTCAATTGGGAAGAAATCTGGGACCACCTCAAATCAAAGCCCCAGGTTTTCAATACAGAATTTATTACATCAGGTTTACCCTGTTAATAACCGACTTCATACTCTCGGCATAGCAGAGTCAACTTTATGTAACTCATGTCAAAAAATAATTGCTATCAGTCACCGAATAAGTCATTGTAAATCTCCTAATCAGATCTGGACCCAATGTAAGCTAATTTTATGGCGTATTACGCGCGCTACTTCACTGCACTATACAGACGAACAGTTAATATACTTCCCGGCTTTTCAAGTTTTTCTCAAAGCAAAGAAAAGAATTGTATTTTGGTTAATTGCTACTACTATAGACTTAATACTTTCAACACCAGATTTGCAAAGATCTTGATTTCTATATATATTACATAAAATATCAATACCACACAATGTCTGTAAAAAATAAAACCAAAACCTTCGACAAGTACGATCGCACATTTTATGTATAAATGAACGCGTAGATTGTCTAGTGTCTGATTTGTTACTTTTGATTTAAATAATCTGTTATTTTCAATCTTACATAGATTTGTTAAGTTTTACTCTAGTATTCAAAAAAATATTTCTTATTTAGTTTTTCCAAGATAATTATGTATCGTGTTTATACTTTACATTTGACTTTTCTATTAGACTTTTGTTACCTTTAATTGCTATGTATATTACATTTCAATTTAAAAAATGGTTAAAAAAAAGACGTCGGCTTCTTGAGTGAAAGTTGCCGGGTTTGAGTCCTGCCTGGGACAACCCTTTTTCTTCTTTTTTTCTTTCAAAATATATTTTTACATGTTCGTATTTATTAGTTAATAAATTGCTAGAATATATATAAATAACTGATTGATACTGGAAGCTAGGATGCACACCCAGATCGCATGGGGCGCGCTCTCATATACAATCACTTTATAAATTCTTCAATTTGTGCACCATGAGTTCCTTGTTAATCATGCATGAACAAAATTATTATTATTATTATTATTTTACTTTCTAGTACGAATTGTTTAAGAAAAGGATATCTTTAAAAGGTTTTTTTTTTATTACGACTGTCTCGACCGTGCAAATGAACAGTACAGAGATTGGGATAAGATAAAGATAAAATTAATGTTGTGTGTACTAAATAACAGGTGGAAGAGAATGTTAACAGCACTGTTGTGTATGCCCACCGCTAACCGGAGGCCTTCTCACAGCTCCGCCGCCCAGCTTCCTTCGGACGCACCATGTCCCCTTGCACACCTCGCTCGGTGTGCGTCCAGACACATCCTAGCTTTAAGTAGCAATCAGTTATTTATATACATTCTAGCAATTATTAAATAATAAATATGAATATATAAAATATATTATGAAAGAAAAAAATAGAAAAATTGTTGTCCCGGGCGAGACTTGAACCCGAGACCTTTCACTCAACAAGCCGACGTCTTGACCAGCCGTCCATGAAGGCGACCTGGTAAAAGGTGCTTTCGAACTTGAATTTACAGTACATGTTTTACGTAAGAAGCCCGGTCACGTGTCTTATTTTTGGTTGTTCTACCACTTTAAAAATCTGAAAAAAAAATCATGGTTATAGAACCACTAAAAA
Organism: Lepisma saccharinum; assembly: GCA_022664845.1. Lineage (NCBI taxonomy): Eukaryota > Metazoa > Arthropoda > Insecta > Zygentoma > Lepismatidae > Lepisma > Lepisma saccharinum. The sequence continues at coordinate 17,286 of JAGDQP010031570.1, forward strand.
TACATACCATATATTTTTTTCGAGCCAACTGTTGTCTTAGTTTTTTTTTTTAAATTCAGTTTTCAAATTTTCTAACCACTCTAAAATTTTGAATTTTGCGCCAACATAAATGAAACAACCACCATCTTGTAGAGCTTGAAAAAATCTTCAATATAAAAAAGAAGGTCATCGTAGGTGCAAGTCCGACCGAGATATCGCTAAAAAAAAACACACACACTTTAATTTATTTTGAGGTTAGGTTAGCATCTTTTGAGCTGAAATTTGGTGGAGAGCCATCATTTTTGATGCTGAATATGGTAGTATTTTTTATCACGATTCCTTCTTTTTATCACTTTTCACCATCTTATCTTGCTAGGCCCTTCGATGTGCATTCAAGAGAAAGTGCAAAGTACCTATATGAAGTTGAGGTGAATAGTTAATTTTCATTCTGGTTACTTATGCTTTTAAGAAACATGTACAAAGGTACTATTACCTTTTCGAAATCTTGATTTATGCTATTCCTTCTATACACTACCTGCAATGTGAATTTGCACCCTTGTACATAGGGTAGAAGGTTTCGTTTTAGCAATAGTATCTATCCTCTTTTTTTTCTTTTTTTTTTTTGAATGTGTATACTTAACTACGTATAACCGAATTGGCAACTTAAGTTTAAGCTTGTTATAAATATAATTACCCCTTTTCTAATTAGTCAAGAACTCAGTAATTACGATGAATTATCCTTTTAATCATGTCAACGTATTCAAAACTGCATTCAGCGCCATTGCGTGAAATTTGTTTCTTCCACTTCGTTTTCTAACTTCAGTCCTTTGGAAACAGAAAAGAGCAACATGTGTCTCTTTCATTACAATGATGACACACTGGCATGAATCGCATAACCATAATGAATTGTTTATTATCGAAGTAATTTACCGCTAAAAACTTGTTTGTTTAGACTTAACATGGCGGGTTACCATGGCGACCTACCGGCTGTGACGGAAGACTTTAAGATATTTGTAAGTTTGTAAATTCTACAAAGGAATTACTAAAAATTCTTAATAAACAAAGCAATTAGGAATTACGGGTCAAAATTATAGCTAAACAATGATTATTTTATGCATTTTTCTCTGAGGAAGGGGGGTGGGAACACAGGCGGTGGTGGAGAATTATGAAATTTAAATGTCTCTTAAAACTTCCCGAAAACAGTGTAAAAGTGCTTTGGAGCCTATATGCTTGCTTCTAGATGTAGGTTGACACTGGTCGCTGCATTGGCTAACATAAAGATTGTACTCTATTTATTTTCAGAAAAGGATATTGAAAAAAGCTACGGAGGAAAATGTCAAATGGGATGGAAAAATAACGATCATAAAAGACAGTTGTATGTTCTAAGGTAGTTATACAGATCGGCGTAGGACGTCTTTAATGTAAGGTGGATGGTTTCGCACCAAAGAAAGTCCTTTCTGAGAGAAAATATACTATATGAAAATAATGTATCTGTACCTGAGAGCCAGAAGCGCGTAAGTTACAGATCCTTGTGTTCGAGAAAAAAGAAGAAAACAAAGTTCCCTTCACACAGAAATTAAACGGACAAACTACGTAATAGGCTTACTTATTTACATCATTAACATGTTTGCAACAAGAATCGAGCAGCCATTATTTGAAACCTTCAGAATGCAGTATAAAACTGCTTTGATCACGTTTTGGTCAAAATTGGACTTACACGGTTCTAGCTCTCAGGTTCAAATATATAGTGATATACGCCTGACATTTCAAGAAAATCCAACGGATTCTGATCCCTCATTCAACAGTCCAAAGCAGTCTAGCTCGATCTAGCTCGTCTTACCTCCATATCTTAATCTTAATGAAAAGCCTCGGATGTTGCCATTCACTTTATATAACTCCGTCACATTTTAAAATTACTTATGACATTTTATAACCTATCTTTATTTCAAAATTCAATCATTTATATTTATCAAATTTAAAAGAAAATAGTTTCTTATGTATTAAGCGACTTTTTTTTTCTACTAATGTATATATTATGGAGTCTTGACTAGCTAGTTTTAGTTTTCTTGTTACTCGGTTGCACTCGAAAAGTCCCTTCACAGAAGGAAAATAAATAACCAAATGACTATTTGGGCAAATATGTCCGTTTTACTAACTTTTTGGAAAATTAACTTTTAAAGTGAAGCGTTCCTGACATCGCTTCGACGAAGGGTGTTTATACTATAGGATTACTCGGTTAACCCTCCTGTGGCCTTGGGGTCAATATGACGCCAGGGTTATATCTTTCTTAAGTTATTTCGTTGTGGAATGTTTTCAACCACCGATTATTTTAGTTTTCTTTTCTCTAGTTTAGTTCTTTATATATTCCATATATCATATAAAGAATTAATTGTTTTAAATAAAGTTGTTAAATAGAAAGGTAACACATAAGACCTTGGGGTCTATTTGACCCCATATGAATATTATATTTTCCATATATTTTATTTTAATATTTGTATTCCTTGCAGATAGATGGCGCTATTGCCGCCACAATTCTGTCATATGATTTACCTCTATGATGCACTGATAAAAAAGAAGTAGAAGGTTAAATCTAAAACGAGATATTTCATTTGCAATTGACAATATTTACTCCAACATTATTCTACTTGTCAACATTGGAAATGTATGACATTATGGCGATTTCTCAAGAATGGTAATTGCATGTTGTGGCTAAAGTAAAAAGATGTTTCATACGGGTGAAATAGTTTGAAGATATTCACGAGTTAGTCATTCAGGAAGCAATGAGTTTCCGCCACTGTCCTCTAACCGATGATGTAGTGACGCAATTATTGTTCGAGGAAAGTGAAGGGAGTTTGGCTAATGAAGATGCATATTCTACACAATCAGAAGAAGAAGACCACGTGTCCGAACCTGGTGTTACCTATTCTGATGATGATCACGATTGATCGAATCAGAAGAATAATGGAAATTAGCCGTGCTATGTTAGACCCATAACTTGAACCGCAATCTCAAGGAAAGAAAAGTCAAGCAACAATTTGAGATCTGCCTCTGGACCAACTTCTTATGCTCTCCTGCGAGTGGATGATACTGAACTGTCTGCTTTTCGACTGTTTTTCACAAACGAAACGTTTCAGCTTCTCCTTCCTCAAACAAATAAAGCCTGTGACAACTTTAATACTTATCGAATTTTTGTAGAAGAATTGTTAAAACTGAAGCTGACGATTGTTGGAACAGTTCGCAGAAACAAACGAGAAATCCCACCCGAACTGCAACCGTGAAGACAGCGAGCAGTTTTCAGCTCAAACTTCTGTTTTAGTGGGGGTATTACACTGGTGCCCAAAGTCAACAAGGCCGTTATTCTACTTTCAACAATGCACAATGATTGATTGCTCTGTATTCTCAACAGAGCAGAAGAAGCCAGAGACAATCTTGCACTACAATGCAACAAAAGTAGGTGTTGGCATTGCTGACAAATTGGCGGCAACATACACAACTATTTGATGGTCAAAGCGTTGGTCTGTTCGTCTGTTTCACAATACCCTTGATCTCATGTCCATCAATTCCTATAGCATTTTTCTTCGTGTGAATCCTCACATTTACGGAAAGCGACTGACCAAACGCCGAATCTTCAAGAATCTGGGGAAGCGGATTACAGCCTCTCTGAGGTAAAAGCCTGCAGAGCAGCCAGGTGTAAAGTAAAAACAGTTGTCGATATCCTTGCCGCAACTGGAACTCTGCACCACAGCAAGCTCCAAAGCGTGTAAGATGTAAATTCTGCCCAAGGCAAAAAGACAGGAGATACCCACACAAATGCATCACCTATGGCAATTTCATCTGCATAGACCTACACTTAAAGCTGTTTTGCAATGATTGCGCAGAATAAGCTTGTGCAAGATACTGAACTGTTTTAGTTGTGCGAGATATTTAATATCTATACATAAGATACTAAACATGCGAGTAACGTATTTGTTCTTTTAGATGTTTCTGATTGGGAACATACATTCGAATGTGCCTTTGTTATAAATGCAAATTTAACTAATTTTGAATGCACCTTGTAACTGGGAACAATTGAATTGTGTCCTTGTATTTATCATTAAATGACACCTTCCAAAAATTTAAATGTATTTTAATCTGAAATTAAAAATAATTTGTTGTCAATAAAAATTTAATCCTGGTCGGATCCTCAGATGCTTGAAGTCATAGAAATACTAATCAATGAAAAAGATAATGTGTTTTACATAAGTAATTAATACATATAATAATAATAATACACAAAACTAACTTAAAGGGATTTGATTAAGATATATTTAGAATATTTGTTTATGTTTAAATGCTGTTTTCTGATTTTAATTAATTGGGGTCATATTGACCCCAGGGACGGGAGTGTGTGTAGTCGTGCAGGACCATAGTAGGGTTAAGAAGGGCACCAGACACATATCACTTCCCCACAACAAAGAACAGTTAAATATCATCTAGTGTATAAATCTCATTTTCAACAATAAAAAATCCCTTTCGGTAGGCCTACAGGCTGAGGTAGATTTCGAAGTTTCGCTGGGAGCCGGGGCTCGCCCCCCAACTTCAGTGCTTTTGAGAGGATG
>JAGDQP010031571.1:0-10742 GCA_022664845.1 Lepisma saccharinum
TGAAGAAAAATGTGTTCAAGAGTGACCCTATAGTGTAAACAGAAAAATGTGTTTAAGAGTGACCCTATAGTGTAAACAGTTTTGTAACTGGGTAATGTGACAGGTAAATTTCTTGCACTGAATTTTTCTTTTATTTTCTCCTTTCAACCTTAAATTAAGATGCGGCTTATACTCGGGTGCGGCTTAGATTCGGGCCAATACGGTATATATATATATATATATATATATATATATATGCATAGAGAGAGAGAGAGAAAGATCAATATTAATGTTTCCCAATAGTTCCACTAAGTTCTTCACACGCCCTGAATATTCACGGATTGTTCGTTGATTCACACATCACACAATTTCCTGTTCTTCATCACTGTACTTCCACTTCCGGTGTTAATATCTCTCGTTGCTGGTAGAAATAATTGCAGTTTTCCTTTATTCAAGCGTTAGAGTGTCCGTACTATCAAAACATAGCATGTCCTCGTCATCTGGTGTTTCAAATTGGGGATTACTAGCTACAGAATGTCCTCCACTCAATCTTTCACTTCCGCTGTTTATGTTTTCACCTAATTGCTCTTTATGAATAACACTTGGTCTAGTTTTCTCATCCAACTCATTGCAGTTAGGTAGGAGTAGTAGTTGAGCTTGTGGGTCTCGGTCTCTCACCCACGAAAAAAAATAATAGGCAGTCAACCACACTCTTACTTCTAATATTTTTCATAGGAAACATCTTATCGCTCTTGAGAATCCGTCAGATGCGACAATACAATAAGCATAACCTCCGGGTTTAAATTTAACAAGCAGGTACAACCGATCTAGATACAGTAGCTTCCCTAATACTTTGACTAAGGAACTGGACAGGAGCACCCGTTTTGTATTTGATGGGCTCTTGAATGCAGCACATATCGCACACGACTTGCGAAATTCCCTACTGTCTTTCGTTGCTCCATACCAGGAATAAAGATCTTTCACCTTAGGAGGTGTTTCAGATATATCTGCATGGTAAGCAAATTTACTATTATGTACAGAAAATAATGCTGTAGTTCTGAGATTACTAGGAATCCATATTACTGAATTTTCGTCCTGTGTAACTTTATTGAAAAAAGTCTTACACAATACACCATTATTGTTAATACTGCAATTCTTTGATTGTGTTTTAATATTTAAACGAACCTTCTTTTTTCCACCCACGGTAAATGTTCCAGTCCCGACGAACAATTTCACATTCTTCAAAAATTGATCATTACCTTGCACTATCTTTAACTTGTCAGGTGAAATAAAAAATTTCATGTCATTACAGAAAGGCAATATAGCAAAAAGCTCAATTTTTCTTCAGAAGGAAAGTATGGGAATCCTTTTACTGAAGTTTTTGGTTGTTTTCCTATTTTTATTTTTCCATCCCCTCCTTTACCTGATGTCCATCATTCAAATGAATGAAATTGATATTCTCCTTCAGGATTCAAGGAGGTCTGTAATAAAACCATATTTTGTCTCCATTTTTAGGAAATCTATATAACTCTCGTACTCAAGATGAAAGTAACTAACTTATTCCCCTTAAAAGCTTCTAATTCAGTATGTCAAATTTCTATTCTTGAAAGGAAGTCAGAAATTTGTTTTCGGCCACTTTTATGCCTAAGAATTATTAGATGTCTTTCTAGTCTTGTGAGCCACATTGCAAGCATTGCTAACACATTTAAAGATTTGCATATATTTAGAATAGCTGACTGATCTGTATATATATAAATAACAGGCGCATAGATGAGATACGTTTGAAACATTTTAAATGTTAACACGATTGGAAGAATCTCTCTCATGTTATTTGAATAGTTTTCTTGTTTCTCTGTAAGCTTTTTCGATCCGAAAGACACAGTCTAGATCTTGTTATTGTCATTCTTTTGACGAAATAGGTAAACCAGAACTTTCAGTAGAGCAATCGCAATAAATATGAAATGGTTTATTGAATTTCGGAAGAAGCAAATGTGGATCCCCTGATCGAACTTCCTTAACTTCATTTAGTGATTCTTGTTAAGAATCACCAAATTAAAATAATTTCCAGGACTTAAGAGTTCTTTCATTGGAAGAGAAAGTTTTGTCATATACGGTATTTGAAACTTGACGAATTGTAAGAATCTCAGCGGGCGTTGTAGTTCTTTAATATTTTAGTTGCTTCCAACTGCTACACCATTCGGATTTCTTCTTCTGTACAAGACACCATTGCATTTTCAATTTTATGTCCGAGAAATTAGAACGTTGCAACTAAAATTCTTCGTTTCTTTTCAATAAACGTTAAATTTGCCTTTTGAATTTCTTGCATCACTTGCTCAAAAGTATTTATTAACTCTGCTTCATCCTGTTAACAGATCACAACAACATCGTAATACGTGATCAAATTTCTATATTATAAATCACCTAGAAGTATTTGCATTAAATGACTTAATGATTGCGGAAGATGGGGGAGTCCGTACATGCCACCTTCAACTCGAAGATACTCTCATTACATATAAATCCGATGTACTTATACTGTTTTCTGTTTTAATCTTTAAATATTGATAGCATAAATTTAAAATTATAAACACTTATTTCACCCCAGATGATTAAGAACCTGGGTTATGTTCGGTACGGTTCTCAGAAAATCTAGAATTATTTGTTTAATTCTTCTGCTATCATGTACGAATTTTACTATATTATCTTCCTTTACATGTACAGTGGATTGCCAATAAATGTTGTGTTTCTTCTCCGGATAATGGCTTGTTCAAGCAATCCAAGAATAACTTTCAATAATAATTTTAGTTTTTCTTCACTTATTGATCGTATCTTACTCGAGAAGTCTCATCATTTATAACTTCTGTTTTATACTCCAGTACATTAGTGACTCGGTATTTCGGAGAAGGAACCCCTATATTTGACAAAAATAAACTTAAATTTCTCCCTCAATGGTGATTGAATTTAACAGTTTGTTCGATATATCCTAACGTCAAGTCAGGCTCATTACTCAGCACAGACAAATATAGATATTCTTTCTCGCTTAGCGGAAGATCAAATAAAATAACTTAATTATCTCCTAGATCCAGAAGCCATCCACTGTGCTAATGTATAGAATTATGTTCTGGTTTAGAATTATATGCTTATGTTTCTGCTTGTTTAGAATTGTCCGACGTCTAGACATAAAGTAGGTCCCCACCAAAAATGGTTTTATAAACCTTGAAATAACACGGAACCGTTGTTTATTAGTAATATTATATAATGTAACAGTAACATTAATCATACCATAAGTTCAAGCCTTTTTTGTTGCTAAAGCAATAGGCATAGTACGCTTAATTATCGTGGCACTGGTTTTGTCCTGTTTATTAGATTCTTCTAAATGGTTGCAGGAAATCCTGCTCCCATCGTATACAAACAAATCTGAATCTACATTAAAAAGTGTACAAATTAGAATGGGTTCTCTAGTGGTGATAGTATTCTTTTTTATTCTTGTTCGGTCCGAATAAGGATCCGCAATCAATGCATAGGTGAGAAAATTGTTAAGAATTTGAGTATCTTTCACTTCATTAATTTTCTCCTTGCAGTACAGAGATAACTCTTTTTCTTCTTCTTTTATTTTTCTTCGATTGAGTATTCTTTTCCCTCTACTTCAGATTTCTTCTCACTTAGAGAAATGTTTCGAATGGGAAGATTCTCATCAGAAGAGTTGTTTCCTTGTTCTTTCGTCTGCTTTTTCTACCCTCACTCCTATGTGGAGGTCAATTCTTTTCATTTTCTGTCCTTTCAGCATACGAGGGACGGATTTTGTTTTCTACTTCATTTCCCACGGTGCATTGCTTGCTGTAAAGTTCATTCAACTTCTGTACGAAATATGCATTCCTTGTTTCATCTGAGAATGATTACCCACCGTCCTCTTTTGAAGTAGCTATTCCCAGTTTGTTCAAGGCGTCCCTACCGAAAATAGTATCTCTCGCAAGCGAAGAAATTACAAGGTAACTTTGTTTACTTTTTTTTAAATAAAAAACTATATTTTGATCTGTTCGCCTGAGGTAATTTCCCCAACTGCTAAACTCATCTTTGTCTTCTTGTTGATAATTTCGTTCAATTATTCAGATACTTGAGCACTAATAAGATAGTCCGATGCTACTGTATCTAAGTATATATATATATATATACTTAGATACAGTGTTCAAAGTTTCGATTCAGGTCAGTTACGCCAGCGAAAACGGAAACTTTGTTTTCGTCTCATCCTAAACCTACATTGTGTTATGCCGTGGATGGTTCTTCCACAAGAACTACACTTGTATTTGCCTTGACCCTTTCAAATATGATGTTGATGCTGATCATTTACAACATCTGGATTTCTTTTGAACAGTGCTTGAGATTTAAGCTCAAATGATTCGTTACACCTTACTGGCAGCATGGCTGCAACCGGACATGCTTTCTGGTTGTTGAGAGCTTCAAGTTGTTGACTGTACATATATTCTTCTCTCAACAATGATTGTATCTCTAGTGGGACATTTTAAAACTCTTTTATAGAAGAAATATTTTTGTTGTACAGAAAGGTGCTAAATCTTGGATGAAACCTATTTACTATCTTACGAATTAAAGTAGATCCTTCTGGAACTTCAAGGATTCTGTGATATAAACAATACATGTTTCTAATAAATGTAGCTAACAGTTTTCCGGCATATGTACTCTCATTTCTTGCTGACTTTAAATCTCCAGGTTATAACTAAATGACATGAACTGTTGCAAGAACTCATGTTTTCAGTCCACACAATTTTGGAATGGTCGCGATAAGTAAAACCATTTCAAGGCTTCTTCTGTTAAAGCTCCAAGCAGCCCATTGTTTAGAACTTGTCTTCTGTAAGTTCATTAATATTTATGTAATGATATATTTCATCCAAGAAATAGAAACGATCTTAAGAACCGTTGAATCTCGGAACTTGGATTTTTAATTTTTCTAGCACGTTGTTTTGACTACTGTCAAGTTAATTACTACCTGAAATTTTGCGCTATCAGTACTGTCTGTCCGATTTTGTTTCCTGTTACTACCGCTACAATTTAATTTTTACGTTGACTGCGACCTCAAAATTTAGACTATCTGAGCCTCTTCCACATCCTCTGGGATATTTTCGCCTAACATCTCTTTTAACGTATAAATATCTAAGGGCATTGTCATCATTTCGTATATTTGCTTTCCGTTCCTAAGTTTAATAAATTGGTTCCAACTACGTGCCATCACTAGTGACTTTTGGTCTTATATATTTTTGGTTCACTTGGTTTGTTTACGAAACATTGTACTCAAGCTCACATTTATTTTTGGCTAATCTTTATTACATATATGCTTCAGGTTTACTTTGATGGTTACGAAATCGCGACACGAGCCACCATACGATTTTTCTCTTTTTCATGTTACTTTTAGTTTAAATTGATATATCTAATAATTTGGTAACTTTGCTTTTGAGTAACCTGGCTCGCTAATCAAAGTCAAGAAAGAGAAAAAAAATATAACTATTGATAGCCCTTAACGAATCACATCAATCATCAATCATTGAACGACTGCAACCAAATAATTTTAAATCGCTGAATTTCGTATTCTCTTCCAACCAGTAAAGCAGCCGATTTCAGGTCCTTTCCATGATTGGGGCTCAAGTGAATTACGTGAAAATGATTTTTTTTTTACTGGTTGTTAAGAATACGAAATCCCGTGTGGATGAAGAAGGCATAGCTGTGTGGTCCCATTTGGTGTCGTTGCTAGATGTTGAATCGAAGTGATTTTATAAATTATAACAACTGTTAATATTATAGAGTGAAAAGAATGTGATTGGACCTTGGACCGAACCTGGAACTTTGGGAAACCGTCCCAATGTGCTAACCACTGCACCACCCAGGAGATCCGCTTCTCAATCACACACCCCTTCCACTCTTGGTGTTGTTGTTCTCTCTCGAAACCACCTAGCCAGTACCACAACTCTACGTTGTGCTTGGACTCTCCTGTGTCTCATAGTCGCTAACATATCACACGAAAAAAATAATTACAAACTTGGAATGAAGGCTCTTCCGATTTTTAAACACCAAGCCTCTGCAGGTTTTAGCGAATGAAGTTTCATAAACATTTAACATTTCCTTAAATTAACTTTAAAATTGAATAGAGAAGGCAATTTTCATAACTTTTGCTCATTTCGTTCGAAAGAATCAAGTTCCGAGACAGTATATGCTTTTGCTGGTAGATGGCTGATGTAATCAGTTATGTTCCCTTCCTATCGCTGAATTGGTTCCTGCATGACTCGTGTGGCGTCTGTGTTGTACCGCTCGCTCTGGTCTTTAGTCATGAATCACGTGTTGGCACTTGAATTGAAGGTAGGGCCTACTGTAAAGACCCTCTAAACTCTAAATTGTTCAGGTCCATAATACTCTAGAATTGTGGTTTGAATTGTATCTCCTTGAAACTTATGAAACGTCTAACGGAGAGTGTTGATTTGAAGTTAATTAAAAGATCTAACATCACTTATGGCTTAAAGTGAACGTAATATTTAAAACAGCTAACTAAAATAAGGTATTTTTTTTATATTTGCTGTGAGGATGATTAAACTAATGGGATGGAAGTGTGTGAAAAAGAGTTGCTCGCGCTGTGTGATTGATTTAAATCAGATATCTGGGTATTTAATTAACTGGGAGGCATAATGTTAGGTTATTTTAAACGTTAACTAGAACTAAGAATTTTTTTATAAAAGACTAAACCTTTTAATCCCGTGTTTGAAGTCGTTATGAGTTGTTCTTTGCATGTCCTGTTTGATCTGGTTTTTCTGTGCTTCCAGGGAGCTAAAGTTGGCTCTGATTATTAATTATTAATTATGATTTATAATGAGTAACCACTCAATTCTTGTTTTGAAGACCGCGGAACAAACAACATAAAGTTTGTATCTAATTACGTCAGGGTAAAAATGGAGTTTTTTATTTTTGTTTGGGGTTTGACTTTACATTTCATCTCGAGTGTTTGGTTGCTGAAGTGAAGAGAAGGACAAATCAATTGCTTCTAAATCTGATGCATTGTATTAAATTAGAATCAGTATAGATTTAGATAAATCTTTACTGAAAGTGTTATAAATACCTATCCTTATCCTAAATAGTAAACTACGTTGTGAACGGCGTTGTGGGGTAACATGTCATTAAATGCAGTTATTAGAGGATGGCAGAGACTAAAACTAAAATTTATTAAATAATTGGGAATATATGAAGTAGTATGTGGGACAAAATTTAGGATTTGTGTGCGTCTGTCCTAACGCTTGAAATTAAGGTACTTTTTACCCTAATGCGTTTTTTAAATCACATAATTTATTTTAAATGTGTTTAAGGTCTAATAAACGATTTCTTAGGAGTTTATTAGAATAGAGAATAGCTCAAATTAACTATTTTAAACAAGAGGTTGAATTAAGCCTTGTTTACGAAAAAGAAATGTACAATTTTCGTTCATTACTTATTGCTTGTTCTAGTTGGTTAACTTTGATGTTTCGATATATCGAAATTCGTCTGTGATATATGAGCAGTAATCATAACGAATTTATGGTTAAACCCTTAACGGAAATAATATTTCTATTGAAGCGATGGTACTTAATGATGTTCTCCAAGTTGAATAAATGTATTATTGGCATAATGTGTAATTAACAAAACGTATCCAAAGATATATTTAGCTCATACTCGAGTCCGCATTCTACAAATTATTGAAATAAAGCAAGAATAGCATGTTTTGCTCTGTGGCTACGAATGAGTTTGATTTACTATTTACAAAGGTTAAATCCATTATAGTGGCTACGTTTCTCTATAACTGTAATTCAACCACCACAATAATAAATATATTCTTTCCAATTCATATAATTTTAGAGTTTAATTGTTGTTTTTTTTCAGAACTAGTACTCAATGTAATTGTGGTAAGGCAAAGTTTTGTAAAAGAGGGTCAAGTAATAAGTTTGAAGGCGTATTAATGGTGAGAAATAATTAAACGTCTAGTGAGACGAGGTTTAATTGGATCAGCACTAAGATCTTAAAGTGAGCTGTGTAACGATTGCATGTGTGAATGGGTCTATCCCTCCTGAGAAGCGAGTTGTGCTTGGCTAATTGGGCATCTAATGCAGGAAAGATATTAAATTAATTCTAGGAGTGATATGTCCCAAATGTAATAGAAATTTTATTTGGAACTTGATTCGATCGAAAGTTCTGAACTAGAATATCAATATTAGTTAGCTTAGATTAATCAATAAGAAATCCCTTGCGATTAGACTTAGCTCTATCATGTAAAAAAAAATGTTAGCTGAATTGAATTCTTCTTGTATGAGTTTACCAAATTAATATTCCCAACCTTAGAGATAGTATAGCACAGTTCAGCCATTTTTCAGTGGGAGGAATCTTGCCCTGGTTAACAATTCGTTGGAAAATATGTCTTCAGAGGGAGGCGTAACTTGTTGAGCCCAGTGCCCAGTGTTGTGTTCAGATTATTCGTTATATGGGTGTAAAATAGAGCCTGATTATTAATTTCATTTGAGTGAATTTCTTTGAGTCTAATTAGGTTTACATCCTTTCAAATCTATGATCAAGAACTCGCATCAATAGGTGCAGATAATATTAATATTAAAGACTGAACAGTATGTGACTTGAAAGGGGAATGAACCCGGGACCTTTGCGTAACTGTCCCTATGCGCTTAACACTGCGCCACCATGTCGATCCGCTTCCCAATCACGGACCTTCCACTCTTGATCTCCATATTATCTCTGAAAACCACCTGAACAATACCACAACTCTCAGTTGTGCTTGAACTTTCCTGTGTCTCATAATGGTGAATTTCTCACACGAAAAAAAAATCAGAGCTGGAGTGGACACATGCTTGGTGTATAAAAATAGGAAATTTCCTCCATTCCAACTTTGAAAGGATATTTTTTTCTCTTTTTCACTATCTTTGTTCATATATACGGAATAATCTTGGTTTAAATTCCATGTCGGAATCAAAGTCAATCGTTGAGAACGCACTCTTCGTAAAGAGTAGAAATCGGAGATCGAAATTAAAGAGTATAGATTGAACTTTGTCCCGTGGTCTTTATATATGCTTCTCTGTATGATGTAATTCACTGATGCAAGGGAATGTAAAGAAGTTCTCTAATGGTTTAAAGTATTGCAATGTGTTATTCTCAATTATTAAAAATAGGGCAATCATCTACTCTGTGCTCAAACACGGCTGTTTTGTATTCAGGCTAGCGGTCATTGCCGTTACCAATCTTTATATAATTGGGTATGCATGTATAGAAACTCGTAAAACTAACACTGTAAGTTGTGCATGTTGAGAATTTCCATCCGCCATTTTTATTATATTAATAAATTACAATATATCTAATAATTATATAATTAACCGAAATTAATGTTTACATTTATTGTACATAATTAAATTAACTAAAATATGTTGCAAGTACGTTATATAACAGTAACAAATAAAACAAAACCAACATTTACTGACTTTGCTAACAGAGGCTCCAATACAAAAAAATATTATATGTTTTATATGGATTTGTTACATCGTAGCTATCTTGAATATTTCGTCGTATTCGTTTCGCAGTTTGGAGTCATATGCCATTTACTCAAGCTCTTGTTAGTAAAACAAAATACGTTGAAATTAAACTCAACTTACTGGCGCAAACGATGCATGCAGAAACTACTATTGACTACAAGATATTGAATTAACATGCTCGAGCTCGGACCCAGTGTCCCCTGCATTGGTACTGGAAATATAGGGATATTTTACTGATTATCCTTCAACTGTAAATGTGTTCGCAACATTTTTTCTTATTTTCATAGCTTCTTAATAGACCTTGAAAACATAGAAGTGTAACATCTATAACTGAACATCTCGTTGGTCCAAAAATATCCGAGTCACACAAAGCACATCTTCAAAGACTCTATGTGTGTAAATATTTATTTACTCTTGTGTTTCTAATTGTATTTTCTCTTGTTTCTTCTGCGATGTTATTCCAAAAACTTGCGAAAATCAAGATCCATTGTTGTTGTTTGAAGAGATTAAGTTTTCTCCTAGTAACAGCCACTGAAAGTTTCGAGTACACTACAGAGGATGTTAGGCCTTAAGACTTATTTTCTGTAATAATTATTATCAAGAATAATGGATTTTTCTAAAATAACTTAGATACTGTTCTTGCAAGTTATTTCTTAACTTTAATGTTTATAAGCGATCTGCATGAATTGTAAGACTTTATGATATATTATTGAAGCTACATATGGACCCGGGATTTTGATGAGGGGACGCTTGAATGAATACAAAATCAATTTGTGAATGAAACTGAACATATTGAATTTTTTTCTTATATAAATTAGTGAAACATAGGAAAACAACTTGTTTTCCTTCGAGGAGGCGGCGCGTGTGGTCTCTTCCCTTTTCTGGATACGCTCTTGACTGAAACCGTTAAAAATAGTAACAAAATATATATTTTGAGCGCATGCACATTTTGTCTTCGCGTTTATACGTTTACAGTGATTGATGTTGTACGAAATTTGGTTAGAGAACATTTTAACGAAAAACCAAGTCTGCTACTACCTTCGACCGTCATGAGTCAGGTAAAATCAGGTACATGAATGAAATAATAGTTCATTTCGTTCAATAATATTTATATCTAATGGCAGTGTTCAAATTAAATTCATTACCAAAAGTTATGAGTGACCATCGACAATGGTCGCTATCTTGAAATAGTATCTCAGATAATTCTAC